>QLTV01012191.1:1860546-1873273 GCA_003457575.1 Thermophis baileyi
TAATAATAATAATAATAATAATAATAATAATAATAATAATAATAAGGCATAGCTTTTGGTCCAGACTTACCAAGCATTGCTGCATCCTTGACCTTTAGCCTGCCAGTCTACTCAGCATCTCATTATCTCAATTAGTTCAGTAGAACAGCTCTCCAGCAAGGAGGTGATCAAATCCTCCTTCCCTTCCTTAGCCTGTGACTATCGCCTTTGCTTTCTCATTTATTTCTCCAAGCTGGCCCTTTATTAGTCAGAGTTACTTCTAATAGAATCTGAGCCTTGGAATCCATCATTTACCACTCTGTTTTTCACCCCTTCATTATACATGCTGCTACATCTATTATAGCCAGCTTTATATTTACTGGAGGTCTTTGCTTCGCCTTTACTTTTGATCCTGCTCCAGCCAGCACTAGCCAGAATCATTCAGCAAGTCCAACCAATTACTTTTTGCTCTCCCATATTGCATCGTTGCTTTCTCTACAGTTCGACAATTATTTGAGACAGTAACAAAGAAAAGGAGGGGCGACTTGGAGTCCTCTCTTGCTATGAGGATATTTGTAGCTTGTTTGTTTGGCCTTTATGCTCTCCCAGGGTTACTGATTTACTCTCTCTGCTTTAGGTCTAAGAAACCTAGAATCCACATCCGAGATCCTCCAGAGACTCCCAAGATAAAACCCCCTAAAACCAGATGGCCAAATGATTTGATTTTGGAATTTGGGGTAGCACGGTTTTTGAGTTCTTATTTAGAATATGGATATGATCTCCATATCCATAAGGCATTAACAGCTCCTTACCCTCCATGGCTGCCCTTGAAAAGAAAAAGAAAAAGATCACGCACACACATGAAGAGGCATGCCCGGTCATGTTCCCTATAGCTTTTAAAGACTGAAAGAAGTTCAAAAACCTCAAATGAAATATTCCCAAGGGTGAGCTGTGATAGAAATGGGTTCATAACCCTACTTGGTTGATTGCAGGGTGAGTGAGGCTGATGATAATATGTCCTGATTATGCTTTCCATGGACATAATTGGAACTTCTTAAATAGATAGTGTAATCTGCTAAGAGTACAACCTCCCCAGACAGAGATCAAAACCTCTAACATTTTGCACGGAATGGAGAAAAAACAGAGCACAGCATGGAGCAAATGCTAAGAATTAAGCAGGGATCAGCTACCAACCATTCAAGGATCTTCTTTCTTTCTTTCTTTCTTTCTTTCTTTCTTTCTTTCTTTCTTTCTTTCTTTCTTTCTTTCTTTCTTTCTTTCTTTCTTTCTTTCTTTCTTTCTTTCTTTCTTTCTTTCTTTCTTTCTTTTTTGCACCTCCTCTTCCAAAGAGAGCTGTCTCTAATTTCAACTTTGCTAAAGAAAAGAAATGGTACCAGGATTCTATGGCACACACATATATCTTATTCACGCTAAATAAGGCTGGACATAATTTGGGAAACAAAAAAACAACAACACCCCCAAACTCTCCTGGAAAACTCTGCCCATTTAGAAAATATTCTGTGTCATCTCCAGCCACCAAAAGCATGGCCAGCTCTGAAAGAAAGGAACAGATACTGACATGGACAGTTCTTCTAATGCAGGGGTGCCCAACCTTGGCTACTTTAAGATCTGTGGACTTCAACTCCCAGAATTCCCCAGCCAACCATGCTGAAGTCATGCTAAGTTGAAGCCATTCTGAGTTAGTCCATAGGTCTTAAAGTTGCCAAAATTGGATGCCCGTTTTAAAGCATGATTTTAGCACTTCCCTTATTCCTAATTGCCATGGTCCTCCACCCCGCCTTTCCATGGGTTTTATTTCTTATTTTATCCCGCTTTCTTTTTTCTCAACTCTCTTGTGCATGTAAGAACATGTTTCTTGCAAGGTGCTGTCTTTTTCCTGAGTCTCTTTTCCTGAAGAAGTCAGTTTATGTGGACCAAGAAGACAGAAGCCGAGTCCTGCTGGGTGCCCTCATGCTAACCTGATTTCTTTCCTATTTGTTCCAGGGGAAATGGTTACCTGCTGTGTTTAAGCACACTTTTGGACTGCTGAATCAGAACTAAACAACTTAAAAAGCACACCAAGATGAGATTTCACAGGGTGTCCTGGGAACATTTGGATTCGTTCTCAAAAGCCTTTCGCCGACAAAGGCTCGCCTAGTTATTTTTGTACACTGTCAGCAGAGTTCAGAGGAGACGAATCACATCCTCACTTGTTTTAACTTGCTCTCAATGCTTTCACTTGTTCCTGATGCTTCTTTGCACCAGCACAGATTAAATGGGATTGTCCATTTCGTTTCTCACTTTCACTTTTCAAAATATCCTTTTGCCTATCCTGGGCAGTTTTGAGTTTCGTTGCATGGAAGGATGTTTCGAGTGGGTTGAATGGCTGGCTCAATGCAGAGCCATCGAGAAGCAAAACTGTGATGGAATGTAGTCAGGAGTTGCAGGAGGGCAAAGAGGCAACGGAGCTTGGAATGTCTGGTAGGAAGGAAGAGAGCAAGGTCGTACCCTCCCTAGCAGTTCATGAAGCATATTCATAGTTATAAAGATAATTGCTTTAAATTCTTTGATTTGAAACCAAAGTCCTCCCAATTCTGGTCCAATCATATAACCAGCATTGCCTGGGCTGTTACAATCTTCAGAGCATTTCTTGATGCTCTTCGGTTTATCTCTTCATTTATGCATTCTTGCTTTGTTTTCCTCGTAGTAAGACTACTAGAGGCAGAAAACTTTAAATTTTTATTGCCATCTATTGGTTGTTTAGATTTTCTTTAACCTAGATCTGATAGCCCTAATGTTAGAGGAAATTAATTTTCCAATAAAACTCTAAGTGAGTTTGAGAAAGTTCTATTCACACTCAAGAGCATGTTCAATGAAGATGTTCAGTCACAGTATTTTGTCAATCCTACAAAGACGGATGCTGCATATGCTTATGGATCCTTCGCCTCGATTTATTTCAGAATAAATTGGATAGGAACAGGTTACATATCCAGAGCTAAACAAAGGTGAGGGACGGACTCCTGACAGTGTAAGGGACAAGTCCATAATTCATTTCTAACTCTGTTCTAGCTCATTAACTTCATGGTGTCTTGAATGGGGTGAAAGAACTGTCTCTTCCCCTGTCCTATTACAGTCAACTCATTAAGAGTCCCTTCAAGTTCTGCAACTAGGTTGATATCTACATTACTCTCCTCTCTCTTCACTAATGTGCTCATCAGGGGTATGGACTTTTGCATCTGTTTCCCATTACAGGATGGATAGATAGCTCTGGATATCAGGTGCTATTTGTTACTGTAAACTATCACTTCATTTACAATGTCCTTATCATAATGAACACAGTATGGGAGCCCATTTAACGCTCTTAGTGCCAGCAGATGTTAAATTCTGGAAGAAGGGAGAGCTGGAGAAATCACTGTCTTTTGATGAACTAAACCACCCATAATTTAAAGCACTGTCCATTTTATTTTTGTTTGTTTTCTGCTTGAATCAAAATATTGTTTCAGAGCCAAAATTACTCAATCACACGCCCAAACAATTTCTGCATGTTTTAACAGGTGAAACATTCGTGGAGTTGTTTAACCTCATCTCATCAATATCTATTTAATTTTTTCCCCTTTGATCACCCTGAAAGTGATGATCAAAGCCATGGTGGCGCAGTGGTTAGAATGCAGTACTGCAGGCTAGTTCTGCTGGCTGCTGGCTGCCGGAAGTTCGATTCTCACTGGCTCAAGGTTGACTCAGCCTTCCATCCTTCCGAGGTCAGTAAAATGAGGACCCAGATTATTGGGGGCAATATGCTGACACTGTAAACCAGTTAGAGGGGGATGTAAAGCACTGTGAAGCGGTATATAAGTCTAAGTGCTATTGCTATATTTTTAGAAGTATCACCCTCTAGTCTTTGAGGGACCATACATGGACTTCCTCTGCTTCCACTTGGGGTTCAACTGGAGTTTTACAGCCCATATCTGGTAGCTTTATGAGATGTAGAATGGAGAAATAGGACCAAAAAAGCAGACGTTGTAGCATTGCTGAGAGAGTCCTGCTTTTGTGATTCTGTGTACAAGCCAGTACATGGACTGCTTAAGCTTTTTTAGTCATCACACATTTTGCTATGGGATGTATGAATGATCTTGGAGAAAGAGGGGAAGAGATGCTGCCTGCGAAACACATAAATAAGAGATGGAGGAATCCCCAGTGGCTTAACAGACAGAGAACAAAACTGAGAAAGAATCCTGCATATTGGATCAAGTGATGGCAGGAGTTTTTGTGCCTTCAGACTGGAAAGATTCTATTATTGTAACTTTACAATAAAGTAGAATTACCGGTAATTCATCTAGCCCCATTTTCTGTCTGCTTTATCTGGGAGGGCTGACACATCTCAATGTTCCTAACAAACTTTGGGCCACTCTTGGGTTACCAAGATCATATCTAGTATGTCAGTGGAATGGCAAATGTGGCTTGTCAGGCCACAGTCTTGCAATCTTGATGAAGTCTTTGGCAGCAGGCCTTACACAACATCAGGAACTCTCTTCTACCACAACAATGTTAAGGGTAAAGGGTAATTGTGATATCAGTCCAGTGAATTGCCCTAATAATTAACAGTGTCTCTGCTGATTCTCTGCTGTTTTACATGCTTCAAAAAAAGAAAGAAAGAAAGAAACCTGTCCCCCTCCTGCAATTTAAAATTAAAATAGATTCTAGACTAGGTTGCTTTAGAGGAGGAAATCTTTACTTGATAGATCGAAAGCTGATCTATCCTACAGACTTAATCCAGTTCTAATCCTTGCTGTTCTTTCCCAGGTTTCTTAAAAATGTGTAATCTTTGTGAAAAGATGAAGAGTTTCCAGCAGACACTTCCTGGCACTTTGACAAAAAAACAGAACTCCCAAGATGCTGTGACGGTTAAACCAGTTTAGAAAACCCATCAGGGAATGGCTTGCTTTCATAGAGTTAGAGCAAATGTCATTCTTTCATACGGAATCATGATTAAAACCTGCATTTCACTGCCAGCTTTAAGAGCTTTCTTAAATTATGCTCGTTGATCCTAGTGTGTCTATTACACAGTGGATACAGCAGAGCTATATAAAATTCTTCTTGCAGCTGTTTGCTTTCCACAGAGCTAAAAATGTGTGTGTGTCTTTGCTGTTCTTTAGTGGCATATTTAAAATCTATGAATCAAAACACCGGGGAGAGAAAAGAGATCAAGGAACAATGAAAATCCACTCTGTGGCCAGACAAAGGGAAGATTTTTGTCCAAAGGGAATCATCTGTCAGCCATCACACCTGGACCAGACTGGAAACACAATTCTACTTTATTGTAAGGCTACATTAACAGAATCTTGCAAGTCTGAAAGTACAAATCTCCCACCATCTCCTTTATAGTCTGAGAAGATAGGGAGGTTCCTTTCTGAGTTTGTCTGCCGTGATGAAGCTGTGGGCTATGTCCTCTCTTATCTTATCCTTCCCTAGGCAGCATCTTTGCCCCTTGTCTCCCAAGTTCATTACAACATACCTGTAGGCTGAACCTGAAGGGAAGGGTCAAGTGCATCATCAGTCTCAAGTCCCTTCGCACCCACAAGATATCTAAGTCCAGCCCATCTTGAATTCTGTTGACTCTTATCTACTGCCAATTTGCTTTGACTATTAGTAGTTCAGATTCTTGTAGAGAGTGTTAGCAAGCAATAAACCTATA
The DNA here is from genome assembly GCA_003457575.1 of Thermophis baileyi. Taxonomy (NCBI): domain Eukaryota; kingdom Metazoa; phylum Chordata; class Lepidosauria; order Squamata; family Dipsadidae; genus Thermophis; species Thermophis baileyi. The sequence goes on from QLTV01012191.1 coordinate 1,866,218, forward strand.
TTCATCAGAACCACCTTGCTTCCTGATTTCTTGCACCTGATATACCATTGCATCACCAATAATTGTGCAAAAGTCATCTGGATACTAGATACCACACAGAAGAAACATTTTGAAAAGCACATTACACTTTTGTTATGAGCAATGTCACCGAAATTCAGCCTGACCTGGCTGAGAGAGAAATGTCCTGGTTCATAATGTTTGACTACATTTGTACCAGTGCACAACATGTTCCACAGGAGCTTTCATGCGCTTCAAAATTTAACCTGATCTTGTATTTTTCCCAGGCGTTCTGCCATGATATTCATTTATTGCAATTTTGGCTTCCATTTTCTTTCAGCCAGATGAAATCGAATGGATTAATATTTCCCAAAGGACAAGAGCATTTTGGTGAAATTAGACTGATCTCAATGGAAGTATGTGAATATCCTATTTCCATGACACAACACTCTCTCTATGAGCCTGCAATCTTCCTGGTTCTTCATACCCCCAACCAAGATGCTTCAACATGGGTTTTCTTCCAAGTGACTTTCTCAAGTGTAGCCAAGTGACTTGGGAAGTGTAGCCAGCCAAGAAGATTGATGAAACATGGATAGTATGAAGCCCTTTGAGGTTGTCTAACAAGAACAACTTGACTTTTGGAACCTTATTGCTAGTAAGGTAATGTAACAGAATCTTGAAATCCTGCCAAAGCAATTCTCCAGCTCAGCTTATACCTAGCAAAGTTAAGGCAATTAGTGTCTTTCTCATTTCCCCCCATCCCTCAGATTCAGGAAAAAAAAATTTGTAATGGCCCTGCCTCTAACTGTAATGGTCTTTCTCTTTCTACCATATTTCTAGGTCCTGTTAGACATTCAATCATGGGCAGCAATGCTGTCACTTGGTAATAATAAGGTAAACTTAAAAGTATCATCAAAATAGTCTCTTAAGGAATTCTGAAAGACTGTTGTGGTCCGCCAACGGAGCTGGCAGCAGATTCGGACAGTGAGGAGGTTGGGGAGGAACATGGGCCAGTCCTGGAGTCTGGGGAAGTCTAATGAGTCTGATGAGTGCTCTGCATAGGAGGCAGAGATGGGGTCAGGGACGTCCGACAGTTATCAGCTACCTTCGGATTCAGAGATAAGTGGGGCTGAAGAACAGCTGGAGCCTGTTCCCGATGTGCGCATGTGTAGAGCTGTCAGGAGAAGGGAATAATTAAGGAACAGAGGTCGACTCGGGAGAAAAGGCACAAGGGGACGCTGAATGGCCACTCCCATAGGAAATAAATAGGAGCGAAAGGGGAGTGGTATTTGCAGGAGACAATTAGTTCATTTGTGTGAAGATTTGCTTATCTGAGAGACTCCTTGCCAAGTATTTCCTTGTACAGTGTTGCGTCTGGAAGCTATCAGCCTGGCAACTATCCAAGGACTGATAAGGTCTGTGTTTGGAATTCACCCTTGAAAGACCGTTTGCCAAGACTTTGCTGGATGTGAATGCTAGGAATTCACATTAGCCAAATAAAAAAGGGGTTTTCGGGACAAGGAGTCTGTTTCGTGATTTGGTGAAGCCTAGGTCAGAACAAAGACATCTGGGAAAAAGTAACAACAAGAAGAAGCAAATATTTGTTTGTTTGTTTGGTTCCCCAGGGCCGAAAAGTTTGGGGAAATTGGAAGAGAGATTTTGATGGAAAATTACTGCTTCCAAATTGCTTCATCCTCCATTACATTTTTTGGGATACAGGTCAGTAGTGGGTTTCACTTACCTTCGCTACCGGTTCAGAACTGTGAACGCTCACGTGCAGCGCTTCTGCGCATGCGCAGCACCTTCTGCGCATGCACAGATCGTCCGTGATGACATCCAGGTGGGTGGGCGGAGCCTCCCGCCGCTGCCACCAGTTCGGCCAAACCGGGACGAACCGGTAGCAACCCACCACTGATATAGGTATAGAAGGTTGCCTTCGTTAATATGAAAGAGGTATCAAAATCAAGATCATGCTGGAAAAAAAAATCCCTGTTTTTTAAGTCAAAAGAACATCTGCTTTTCTCATCAAATGATGAGGTCATCCCTGCAAAATTCTCAGAGAGAGAGAGAGAGCATGATTTTCTGACCTGATTATAAGAATGCCAAGCTGCTGTGTGAATTTTTTTTTGTCTTTCACCAGACAATCATCCATCTCATAATTAGTAGCCTCCTTGATTTTCTACATTTTCATTAAATTCCAAGGAGAAACATCAGGAGAGAACTTTCCCCACAACCTTTTTCAGACTGGAAAATGCAGGTCACTAGGTACCACGAGAGAGATGGAAAGACATGCAACAGAAATTAGGAGAACCAGCAGAAGCATTTCTACCTCCTGTGATGTTAGAAAAAATGTTTTACAAAAACCACTAAGAAAATTAGGAAACAATTCCGAAGCATCCTGAAGATAAATGTAGCAAACCATATGTTTATAGGGTATATTTATATTTTATGATTTTAATGTTTTATGTTGTAAGCCACCCAGAGTTATTTTGAAATGAGATACGTGGCAAATAGATTTCATAAATTTCATAACTAAATACATAAATAAGTTTCTTACACAGGGGAGGAGCATTTGTTTGGCAAACTGAAAGGCAAGTTTCACCAAGCTTTCATTTAAAATGGCCCAAATGTCCATCTGAGACATTGACAAAGATATTCTCTAGTGTCTAGTTTGTGTGAAAGGGCCTTCCGGCATGAAATGGCAAAATATTAACATCTGAAAATGAAAACACATTGGAAATGAGCACCCATTCTCTGCTTGTTCCTTACAGGAAAAAAGATCTTGAATTTGGTTCTGCATTTGACATTGGATACAGAGAAAGGATCATGTCTGGTCTTCTGAAGTGATCAATGTTCCTCTGAACATCTGATCAGTTATCAAGAACACTCAGTAGAAAACAAGAGGCGACCACCACAGAAAATTCAAATTAATTTTGGAAGTAATAACGCCAGCAACAGCAACAACAAATCACTCCTCCCCCCCCCCCTTCCATAAATAGAAGGAGGAGGCCAATGTAATAACAAAAGTAATAAAAACCACACATAGCATCAACCAGAATATATACTTCAAAATGTGTCAAATAATGTGCCAGTGTTAGCACTGCGATCAGAGGAGTTCACACATTTTGACAGAGTATATCATTCCGTGTACACTGAGCCAAACATTTTTATTAATACAAAATGCACGTTTGGAGGGGGGAGGGAAATGCTATGCAGTCTTTTTCTCACCCAACGAACCCTCTTGAAAGAGGTGTTCACGGCACTTCTGTTCCGCTGACGAATACTTTGGAACTTAGCCAAGCACAGCTATTGTCTAGTGACAGGGCTACTTTGATTGACAGGGCAGTCTAGCATGGCAGCAAGAGCATTTAAGAAGGAAGGGAGCTATCTGTTGACTTTGATGAGATCTCATTATCTCCAAATTCCGCCTTGCTTTCACTTAAATGCCGATAAACTGTAGGCAATCCTTATGGGAATGCAGAATCTCTAGAGGGTACTTGCTTTGCTTCAATCCCATAATATTTTGTAACAGTTTTTTAAAAAATTCTGCTTCTCCTCAGGATGATTCTTCTTCTCCTTCTGGTTCTTCTCAAGATGGTCCTCCTACCCTTGGAAAAACTACCCTTTGGACATTGAACTGCACTGAGTAATAAGGAGAAGCCTGAAGTCACCCAATGAGCTCCGTATTTGAGTGGGGACTTGAATCTGAATCTTCTTAAGCATTATAGCACACCAAACTCGTAGGCCAGGGGTGTCAAACTCAAGGCCCGTGGGCCAGATGTGGCCCATGGGTCAGATGCGACCCACGGAGTGCTTAGATCTGGCCCACGTGGCTGCCCTGGAAACAGCGAAGGACCGGCCCATAGTGCCTCTGCCAGGGAAAATGCCTCTGCCTCTGGAACCAGTTACCTCCTGAGATCCGGACTACCCCCACCCTGCTGGCCTTCCGGAAAGCCGTGAAGACCTGGCTGTTCCGGCAGGCTTGGGGCCGTTGATCTCGCCTCTGTAATTTGGCGAGATCCGGCCACGAAACGGTGTGTATGGGTTTTTATTTGTTGTTGAATGTTTTTTAATATGTTTCTTGTTACTAGTTTTTATATTTTTATAATGTTTTTATAGTTGTAAGCTGCCCAGAGTCCTCCGGGAGTTGGGCGGGCATAGAAATAAAACTAACTTAAACTTAAACTTAACTTAATGGCAATCCTATCATTCCTCATTGCTATTGTTAAANCCACACGCGGCCTCCCCGAGCTCCGTTTTTGCTGGCAGAGGGCTGCAGGAGGCCGTCATGGCTGAAAATGGAGCCTCGATGAGTGATATCAAGCTGGCCATGTCCACCCATGTCCAAGCCCCCCCTCCCCGCCCGAAGTCAAATACAACTCTGATGCGGTCCTCAATGAAATCGAGTTTGACACCCCTGTCGTAGATGGTTCCTTCCCATGGCAATGTTATCTGAAAGGGTAGGATTAAATAATCCTAGACTTGAATTCTCATATTCCTTTTCACCAGGAAGACATATACTGATAGTCTTCAACCTGTGGTCACAATTGGGGCAGAATACCTGTTCCTAAGCAAGGCAGTTGTTGAGTCAGTTGTGCCCAATTTTACAACAGGTTTTTGACACTGCACTAAGCAAATCATTGCAGTTGTTAAGTGAATCACTTCATTGTTAATCAAATATGGCTTTCCCCATTGACTTTGTTTGTTGGAAGCCAGCTGGGAAGTTTGCAAATGGTGATCACATGACCTTGGGATGGTGTAACCATCATAATAAATACATGGAAGGCTTGGAAGGCTGAATAAACGTTGAGCCAGTCAGGATTGAACTCCAGGCTGTGGGCAAAGTTAGCCTGCAGTACTGCATTCTAACCGGAAGGGAGGGAGGGAGGGAGGGAGGAAGGAAGGAAGGAAGGAAGGAAGCAAGCAAGCAAGCAAGCAAGCAAGCAAGCAAGCAAGCAAGCAAGCAAGCAAGCAAGCAAGCAAGCAAGCAAGCAAGCAAGCAAGCACTTAGACTTATATACCACTTCACAGTGCTTTGCAGCCCTCTCTAAGCAGTTTACAGAGCCAGCATACTGCCCCCAACAATCTGGGTCCTCATTTTACTGACCTTGGAAGGATGGAAGGCTGAGTCAACCTTGAGCTGGTGAGATTCAAACTGCCAAATTGCAGGCAGCCAGCAGTCAGCAGTCAGCAGAAGTAGCCTGCAGTACTGCACTCTAACCACTGCGCCAACACGGCTCATCAATGGGCCAGATATATTATCTTGGAGATTCAATATGATCCCCCCCACCTCCAAAATATGGCCAAATCAAACACCATTTATAAATGGACCAGTAGTAACATTTGTATGACAGGAAATAATGCAATTGTTTCTATTTATGCGATATGAAAATAGACTTGTCTGTGGAACAACGAGGCAATATTCCAACTGAAAGCAAAAAAAAAAAAATTAGATGGTACTAGCTAAATAGCACTAACAGTTGATGATGCTTCCCCCCCCTTTTTTTGAAGCTTCCTACTTCATTTTGAATCTATCTATCAATAGATTCAAACTAAATGTAATCTGCCCTAATCTTGATTGCAGAAAATACGACTTCTGCAATAGAGTAGTAAATTTTTTCTAATTTCTATATGAACAAATCCAATCCAATCCAATCCATGCAGTCTGCTATTTTGCTTGGAAGATTGCTCTGAACCTTCTCCCAATTTTTTTTTCGTGACACTGCGGCTGTGAAAACTGTGAAAGTATATTTTCAAATATGTATTTGGAAAAACAATGCATTTAGAAATGGAAATATTCAGAGTAAATGTGTTTAAAATATTAGCATGTACTTAAACAAGCCTTTTAAGGCATTTATTTTTTAAAGCGCATGTTTACAGCAGAAATTGAACAGGACCAATATTAAACACAGGCAAAGAAAGAAAAAAGAAAAAAGCCAGGGGAATAATGATACATGAATACCGCTCAACATTCAAATGTGAATCAGGCTGATTGGATGATATAAGCTTTCTCCACAACATATTATCAATATGTCCTAGATTCCTTGATGCCATTTAAATCACTGAAGTTCTTGCAGTCTGGTGAAATGGAGAAAGAGTGAGAGATGAGATGAGAAGTTGCAAGAACACTTCATCTCTGGCTGTGAGCAGGGAAGGTCCTTTAGTTGAGGATGACATTAAGCAATACTGGAATACTTTACCTGATCCTGTTGTTAGTTTCTCTAACCCCCATACCTTTTAACTTAAACTGTCTACCGTGGACCTTACACGTTTCTTAAGAGGTCCCTAAGGGGTCATGCATAAGCGCACCAGCGTGCCTATCGTCCCTGTCCTACTGTACCCATTTGTATGTACTCATTTTATGTGTTTATGGCTATGTTTTGCTTCTTTATATCCATTTATTTGTGCCATTTTTTCATGTGTCCTGTTTCCTTGCACTTGTTGACATACATAAATAAATAAATAAATAAAAAATAAATAAATAAATGCTGGCTTGCAGAGAAGGTCAGAACTCGCTACCAAGTTTCCAGGAAAGTTTCTAATGTTTTTTTGCTCCCTTCCCCATTCCCCTGGCCTCAATGAGAAACCGATGTAATTAAGTCAGAAGACAACTGTTATTGGTGGGAGATGATTTTGTTGTCCTGGTTGTTATCACGAAAGAAGTGGGCGACGAATATATTTTTTTTTCTCCCTTCGTTATGCCTTAACCACTACATCAAACTGGCTCTACCACTGCAGAGTAAAATATGAAAATGTTAATGACGTTCCTTAGGCTAGATCGGTGTTTCTCAGCCTCGGCAGTTTGTAGATACATACATAGGCTTCGGTTCCCAAAATGCTCCCTGGGGAATTCTGGGAGCTAAAAGTCCACACATTTTCAAGTTGCCAAGGTTGGGAAAGACTAGGCTAGATGATCATAGAATGAAGGAATGGGGACCTGCAGCCTAGATCGACAGAGGAGTCCTTATCCCTGACAGTGTGTGTGTGTGTGTGTGTGAGAGAGAGAGAGAGAGAGAGAGAGAGAGGGAGCGAGAGAGAGAGAGAGAGAGAGAGGGAGAG
>QLTV01012191.1:1875714-1889340 GCA_003457575.1 Thermophis baileyi
AGGAAGGAAGGAAGGAAGGAAGGAAGGAAAGAAAGAAAGAAAGAAAGAAAGAAAGAAAGAAAGAAAGAAAGAAAGAAAGAAAGAAAGAAAGAAAGAAAGAAAGAAAGAAAGAAAGAAAGAAAGAAAGAAAGAACACTGTATGCAAGTCCAGAACCAATGTGGCAAATAAAGTCACCACTATATGATGGAACTCCATTAATAATGGCTATCTTTCTCCCTCCTCTTCCTTCTCCCCCCCTCTAAGAAATACCAGCAAGTGTAAGAGAGTAGGTAAAAGCTGAGTCTACTAAAGAGAGTACAGCTGGGGAGGGGAGTAGAAAGGAAAAGGTCAAGGGGAAAATGTAAATGTCAGAATCAGAATGAATGGAATCAAGATGGTTATACTTTGAATGTCATTGTGATCAATACAATTTGACGGGGGGGGGGTAGAATGTTTTTGTATTACTTGAGCAAACCCATGTAATAACAACAAGGATGGCAACTGGCAATCTTCTAATTAAAGCTCATTAAAAAGACCACCTTACGGACAAATATACGAAGTCCAATTTTGAGAAACAGGTTAAATCCACATTGTCCAATAGAGTAGAAAAGTTAAGGTCTTCAGAGACGATTTAGCCAAAGGAGGTGATCTTGTTTAACAGCTCATCTAACGAGGCTCACCAACCATGATGACGAAGGAGAAGGAAATGAAGCAAATTTAGAAACACACATTGATATTTCAGGTCACTTGATTACCAGGAGATGGGGCTCACAGATATCTTAAAAGAGCAGATGTATGCAATAATATTGAATAAACCTTAGGCATTCTTAAGGAAATGATAGCTAACAGCAATGAAAAACGTTATCTCCTTGGAAACTTTGTTTTCCTAAAAAGGTAAGTTTAGGGAAAGTTTGAGGGCAAAAGACATCAGGGCGAAACTGATTTACAAACCTTGAATTCGGTGGCAACAAAAACCCAGATCACCTGTTACTCACAAATACACAAAGAGCACAGGATGTATCTTTCAATTGTACTTTGAAGCCAGCAGATTGTTTATTTAATACACTAATCCCCAGTTCGAGAAAAGCCTTCCTGTTGTCAGGCTTCAGTGCCTGGCTCTCGGCGATTCTATTTGGGAAATGTAGGAAAATTCTATATTGTTATGAGATTTGCCCTTGGCGTTTTGTTATATGGGTGTAATGAGAAACACCAAAACCTGCCCAGACAGTAAAACGAGTAGAACATGTCCTCCTGAGCTGTGTATTCTTTAAGGATATCTGACATTTTCTTATTGCCCCAATTTTATGCACCTTTCTGTTTAAAAAATGTATTTAAGCTTTCCAGTTCAGACCCAGAGATATACAGAAATTTTGTACAGTGGCAGGTGGGATCAGAGAATAAAAATGCAGCTCTGTCCCTTGATAGATACAAAACACCTTCTCCCAAACTATTTCTTTTCTTTTAACTGTGAGACTGAGATAAAATTGTTTTCTGGTTTTAGATTTGGCGGTTATTTTATGTTTATTTTATATCATGCAATCCTATGTGCATGATCTGGTCATCGACCTAAATAAAGTGAGTAATTTAAAAACACAATGCAAAATGAAAAGGGCATGAAGAGAAGGGGAAAAAACCTTCAATTTCCTACCCACTTTTCCTGTGGTTTGCATCATGCCCAACTAAAATGAAAATCACAGCTTCCTGTAACCAAGTTAATATTGCAAACATTATTCATTTCATTAACTTAAAATTAGCCAGAAATATTTTTAAGACAAAATGCTTTTGGAATCTTCTTTAGAAAGCACAAACTCTTAGGAGAATTGTGTTCTCAAGAACAGAGAGCCATTTGGTCTAGTAGTTAAGACACCAGGCTAAAAAATGGGAGACCGTGAGTTCTAGTTCCGCCATGAAAGCCAGAAGGATAACTTTGGGGGGGGGCAATCACCGGGAGACTGGGAGTTCTACCTTATTCATGAAAGCCAGCTAGGTGACTTTGGACCATTCGCTTTCTCTCAGCCCAAGCCACCTCACAGGGTTGTTGTCGTTGTGAGGAACATGGAGGAGGAAGGTGTGTTGGATATGTTCACTGCCTTGTGTTGCTTGTAAAAGTAATAAAGGCGAGATACAAATAAATAAATAAAATGAAAAACATCAATTTCAACATCCACAAAAAGAAGTCCTGAAAGGCTGCTTTCGACATATTAAGGAGAAATAATATTAATTAAAATCATTGAGCTTCCAGTGCAGTGATGAACACTGATGGAAGATTCCTTCCCCCACCACCCTAAAATCCAGATAACAGCATAACAAAAATCAAATAAGAATTCTGCTCACAACTTTGATTGCTGTGTGGGGGGATTTTGAACCTGTTCCAAATATCATCCACAAAGGCTACAGCCAATTGCACACTTATCTGAACAGTTACATTCAGTTCACATACAGAATGCGGTTCCCCATGTAATCCCTTCTCTGGTGCACCTCGGAAGCCGTCTGCACTATTCCCATTTTTCTTGTATTTATTGCAAGCAATTCCTGGGCATCTCTTTTCCGCTGGTGTCCAGATTTTAACCACCTTTAACTGATAAAATCTGACAGCTCACAGGCTGCCGTAAGGACGGCGGCTGGCCAGGGGAGTTCTTTTAGGAAAGTGGAAAGTTAAGCAGATGAACAATCAATTCCAGTAATGCCAAAATCACTTACCACCTTAAATTATAGCTACACACACCGCATGTGATAAGCAGGAAAGGCAACTCACACTTTGCTAAATGGAAAACCCTTGCCATGCTAGTTAATTGTAAACAAAAGTGATGAGAGGGATGTTTAAAAAAAAAAGCGAGGTTTTCATACAGGTGCCGATTCAGAAGTTTCTTCCAGTCCAGTCTATATCAATTTTGCCTACATTTAACTCCTACGTCAAATGAGTCTCGTTTGGTATTAAACTATACTCCTTTTTTAAAAAAAAAAATCAATATACAGTATAAACGTGACTCACTATATACTTGTAAGTTTCGGGAGAGGAAGGGGAATCTAGAAAAAAGCATGGAACATTCTTGTGGTGGTAGCCCAACATTATGCAGGGCATTGGCAGGATCCTGATAGCAGGATGGGCTTATTATTCTTACATCTCTGCCCTCTCTGGTGGTAATGTTATTGTTTTTAGTAGTGGCAGTAAGAATTTCCTTCCCATTATATGGAAACTGATCAAGGAAAGATTCAACCTAGAAATAAGGAAAAATTTCCTGACAGTGATAACAATCAACCAATGGAACAGAAGTTGCCTTCAGAAGTTGTAGGTGCGCCCTCACTGGAGGCTTTCAAGAAGAGACTGGTCTGCCATCTGTCAGAAATGGTATAGGGCTGTGATGGCGAACCTATGGCATGCGTGCCGGAAGTGGCACACAGAGCCATCTCTCCAGGCACACCAGCCGTCGCCCGTTGCTCTTCCAGGTTCGCATGCGCGAGAGCGCCGGAAACCAGAAGAGCAGCTCCCTGGTGCGCATGCGCGCACCGGGAAGCTGAGTTTCTGCCGTGCCGGCCAGCTGGTCTTCATGCACCGGAAACCGGAAACTCAGCTTCCCGGCGCGTGCATGTGCGCCGGAGAACTGCTCTTCCGGTTTCCCTTCTGGTTTCCAGCGCTGCTGCGCACGCGCGCCAGGGAGCTGCTCTTTTGGCTTCTGGCACTCCCGTGCTCCCGTGTGCCCGTGCACACTCCTGGTTCAGCACTCAGTGCTGAAAAGGTTCGCCAACACTTGTATAGGGTATTGAGCAGGGGGTAAGACTAGATGACCTACAACAGTAATGGCAAACCTTTTTTGGTTCGCGTGCCAAAAGGGTATGTGTGTGCGCACTAGCACGTGTGCACGTGCCCACACCCATTCCCTCCCCCCACGCATGTGCACAACCCCCCCCACGCTGCCCCTGCGCATGTGCACAACCCCCCCCCCGCGAATGCGCAAAGGCCTCACTGAAGCCTGGGACGGTGAAAAACGGCCCAACGGGCAAACCGGAAGTTCGGAAAAACGCACTTCCGGTTTGCCCGTTGGGCTGTTTTTCTGTTTTATGTTCTCTTTTATGTTATGTTTTATGTTATTTATGTTATGTTTTATGTTATGTTTTATGTGTTATGTGTTATGTTATTTTATGTTTTATGTTATGTTATATTATATTAGGTTATGTTATGTTTTATGTTATGTTTTATGTTATTTATGTTATGTTTATGTTATGTTATGTTATGTTATCTTTTATGTTATGTTATCTTATGTTATGTTTTATGTTATGTTACATTATATTATATTATGTTATATTGTTGTGTTGTGTTGTGTTGTGTTGTGTTGTGTTGTGATGTTATGTTATGTTATGTTATGTTATGTTATGTTTTACGTTACGTTACGTTACGTTATCTTGTGTTGTGTTGTGTTGTGTTGTTATATATTATTATACTTACACTCACACACATTTTTGTGTCTGTATTTAAATCTTTCCTCAAGTCTTTAAACAGTTCTCAATTTTCTCCTTCTCAACTTCCCCTCCTATAATTCTCATTACAACAGCTTGAATGGCATCACACTGACTTCATCAAAACAACAGAGATGCAACAAGGAACCCCAATAACAACAAAAGGCTTTGATGTTTACATGGAAGTTAACCACAGAATGTTTGTCTCTAATAATGGGAAGAGGTTATATAGAAGTCACTAGTTAGGACTAATTCTCAGACCAGTTAAAAATCTAAATCACACAGCTTGCTAACCTTGGTTAGCTATAACCTTTCTGAGACGTTTGGATGGCATATGGTATTTTGTGAACGGAGCCCACTAGGTTAGCCTATTAATATGTATCAGATGAACTCAGCAAGAATGAATTCATGGATTAATATTATTTTCTGGGGGAGAGGAAAGCATGGTCATTGAGTTAAAAGTGCAGTCTGCAAATCTGGTGGGCCAGATATACTGTACAGTAGTTTGCTTATAACTACCAAACATATTGGAATAATGCTTGCAAATTACTACGCAGACATTAAAAGAATGAGAATATTTATTCTGTATTTCACATGCTCAAAATAACAAGAATCTCATGACTGCCTTAAAAATGTGACAAGTTAGGCTGGTTTCTCTCCAACCTGCCCTTCCCTAGATCTCCTCTTTCTTTTTGAGTTTCTTTCTTTATTACTACATCCCTAATATAGGATCAGGTATGTATTCACTGAGACTAAAGGATAGTAAATTTAAAGCCAATAAAAGGGCAGAAATGTGGAACACACTTTCCCTGCACATTGCAGAAATTCACATAGGAAAAACGGCCCAACGGGCAAACCGGAAGTTCGGAAAAACGCACTTCCGGTTTGCCCGTTGGGCTGTTTTTCGCACTCTGGGGCTTCAGGAAGCTCCTGAAGCCTCCGGAGTGCGAAAAACAATCCACAACAATCCACACAATCAGATCTGGAAAAAGACTGAATAATTTATTTCTCTTTCTTTCTTTCTTTCTTTCTTTCTTTCTTTCTTTCTTTCTTTCTTTCTTTCTTTCTTTCTCTTTCTCTTTCTCTTTCTCTTTCTCTTTCTCTTTCTCTTTCTTTCTCTCTTTTTCTTTGCTATCTGCAAAGCAAGTGGGGATAATTATAAGAGTAACTGAGTTACTTTTGTTGTAAAATACAAGCTGGCCACCTCACTATTCAAGTGCATTTAATATTATCCCCCAACTGTCTGTGGCATTTATATTTCCCTTTCTTTTACAGGAGCTTGTTGGTATAAATAATAAAAATTAAATGTGCAAGCAATGGTATTAGACTCTCTGAGAACAAGAAAGCTCCCATAATTCTGGAGAGACTAAGATATAGTAAAGGTGCCAATATAATCGGAATCCAGGAAATTATGTTTTCCTTTTATAACCCCAGTTCTGCCTTGTATTAGTTCAGCTCACATCTATCATCCATCAAAATGGCATTTGTACTAGAGAGTTTAAGTTCCAATGTGCTTTATAATGTATCTGGGTGTAGGTGTGTGGAAGGGGGAGTTCAAGAAGAGTTGAGAGAAAAATTAAGTTCCCAAGTATAAGGCCAATAATGGTTTAATCATGCCCTTTCCATCATGGTCTTACACACAATTCCACCAATAACCATATTAAGGAGGAAAGCACCTAAGAGAAATTTACTGACAGTGAGAACAATCAACCGATGGAACAGAAGTTGCCTTCAGAAGTTGTGGGAGCTTCATCACTGGAAGCTTTCAAGAAGAGACTGGACTGCCATCTGTCAGAAATGATGTAGGGTCTCCTGCTTGGGCGGGGGTGTGTGGACTAGATGACCTACAAGGTCCCTTCCAACTCTGTTATTCTGTTATTCTATTTGGCTTTTTAAACAGTCCCTTTGGAACAGGGGTGTCAAACTCAATTTCATTGAGGGCCGCATCAGGGCTGTGGTTGACCTCGGGGGGCCGGGCGGGCATGGCCAACTGGGTGGGTGTGGCCAACCATGTGGGTGTGGCCAGATTGATGCCACTCACTGGGCGTGGCTGATTCTGTGGGCGTGGCCAGCTTGACACCACTCCTCAAACTGCTGGCATGTTTCCTCTTCACATTGGGTAGACTGGGCTAAAGCCACACTGGCCTGATGTCTCCTCTTTGCATTGGGTAGACCGGGCCGAAGCAACATGGGCCAGCCCCTTACATTTGTCGATCCAGCCCGCGGGCCTTGTGTTTGAGACCCCTGCTTTGGAAGAATTGTAGTAGAGATATTAAGTGAATGGCTTCCATAAAAGCATAGACATAACTAGTGTAACTATGTAAGGTTCAACTATGTATCTCTGCTCATTACTTAGATACATATATCTCCAAAAGATCAAAATGGCATCGGTAATATTCCTTCCTTGATTAATTCCCAAGCAACCGCCCTCTAATTTAGGGACAAAATAAAATTAATGTAGCACATCATCAGTGCTAGCAAACCTCACTCCATCTGGAAGTGATGATGTTACTTAGTTGGGTAATGAAACATCTGCAAGAAAACAACCCAACTCAGAGGGCACCAAAGACCCCACAGTTCAATCCTGAGCTACAAATATTATTATTATTAATTATTATTATTTATTAAATTTGTATGCCGCCCAACTACCAAGGGACTCTGGGCGGCTCACAACAATATAAAAAAAACATTAAAAGAAAACATAATAAAAACATTTAAAAACAGTTAAAAAACTCATACACACCGTTTCATGGCCGGACCTCACCACTTACAGAGGCGAGATCAATGGCCCAAAGCCTGCCGGAAGAGCCAGGTCTTCACCACTTTCCGGAAGGCCAACAGGGTGGGGGTGGTCCGGATTTCAGGAGGTAACTGGTTCCAGAGGGCCGGAGCAGCCACAGAGAAGGCCCTCCCCTGCGGGCCCACCAGCCGGCACTGTTAGCTGACGGGACCTGGAGGAGCCCAACCCTGTGGGATCTTACCGGTCGCTGGGATAGGATAGGATAGGATAGAATAGGGCTGGGAAGTGTGATTTTTCATATTGTTTGAATTCAGGGTCATTTGTAAAAGGTAAATGTGGAGAGATTAAGGACTGATAAAAAAAAGAAATCGATCTTAGGAGGTAACTGGTTACAGAGGGCCGGGGCAGCCACAGAGAAGGCCCTCCCCCGCGGGCCCGCCAGACGGCACTGTTTAGCTGACGGGACCTGGAGGAGCCCAACCCTGTGGGATCTTACCGGTCGCTGGGAGCTATGTGGTAGAAGGCGGTCTCGAAGATAACCTGGCCCTGAGCCATATAGGGCTTTAAAGGTAATAACCAACACCTTGAATTGTGCCCGGAGACCAATAGGCAGCCAGTGCAGCTCGCGGAGTATAGGTGTAATATGGGTGTACCTAGGTGAACCCACGACAGCTCGCGCAGCCGCATTCTGGATCAATTGTAGTCTCCGAACACTCCTCAAGGGTAGCCCCATGCAGCGCGCATTGCAATAATCTAACCCTGAGGTGACAAGGGCATGAGTGACTGTGAGGAGAGCCTCTTGATCCAAGTAGGGTCGCAATTGGTGCACCAGGCAAACCTGTGCAAAGGTCCCCCTAGCTACAGCTGCCAGGTGTTGCTCTAATTTTAGCTGTGAATCTAGGAGGACACCCAAATTGTGAGCCCGTTCTGAGGGGGACAGTTTCCCCCCTCCCCCAGAACCAAGGATGGACAGTCGACATAGTCTTTGGGAGGCAATACCCATAGCCACTCGGTCTTGTCTGGGTTAAGTCTGAGCCTGTTAACTCCCATCCAGACCCTCACAGCCTCCAGGCACCGGCACATCACGTCCACCGCTTCACTGAACTGACGCAGGGTGGAGATGTACAACTGGGTTGTATATTATCTAGTATTGGTAGAAAATTAGTGGTTTCACAAATTTCTCTAAGATGTAAGAGTTTTTTATTTGGTTTTGAGTGTGTATGTTTATGTGAATCCTGTTATTGTCATTTGTAAACCATGGCTTATGACTTAACATGCTCTATTAACTCAACAATTGGTTAAATAATCCATGGATTAGCACCAATCATGAACTCAATTGCCAGATAGCCAAAAGTTACAATATGAGCTTCTGTGGCTTAATTTTCCTTGGCCTATTCTACTATACTTCACTGGCTCTCAGCTTGAGTTTCCTATTTATGGGAGGCAGAGGTGGTATTCACTTACTTTCCCTACCGGTTCGCAAATGTGAGCGCGTGCGTATGTGCGCGACCTTCTGTGCATGCGCTTTGATCGTGCGCTTGTCTTGCACGCATGTGCGTGGCTTCAAAATGTGCCTAAATAGGACAGCATAGCGCCGAGGCGGGTGGGCAGGGGTAGGCCCATGGCACAGGTCGCCACTACCGGTTCGCCCGAATTGGTCCGAACCGGCTGAATACCACCTCTGATGGGAGGGAAAGGAGGACAGAAAATCACAAAGATGCCGGCTAGAAAACCATGAAGCTAATGAATTCTGATCTCATTCTGAAATAAACCAAAAAGAAATTCAACCATAGTTAAGCACAGGTATCAGTAAACTCACCGTCAAAGCTGACGTCACCCAGAATACAGAAAAACTCAAAGAAGTAATGCAAAATCAGATGATGTGGAGAGACCATGTCCATAGTAATTCCCAAGAGTTAAATGGATAACATCATCCTAATCCTCATCAGGAAGCTATGTAGAGGTATCTGAGAGCAGAGACATTCCCTTCTCCTATGTACACAAAGTATTTAACCCTCATTTTATGTTTCGGCAATGTAATCCTGCAATAGATACAAAGAAATCAATTCCATGCTATTGCCAATTTTCTGTCCATGGCAGTGGTACTGAGGTTTTTTTTTTGTCAGGTATCCAAAGTGACGATGTAAGTGGGCTTCTGAAGGTATTATCCGGCACAATACACTTTGTTCAACTCTCATTAAACCTAAGTAAGCATGGTGAGTGAGTGAGAGAGACAATGAGATCACCTCTGTGCAAACCACTTAAAATTAGGACCTCTTCAAAGAGGTTCACACACTCAAAGTGAGAATCACAGATACTCCACCTCCACGTGGGCACCTGAAGCTACCAAATGAAGGTCTTTGCAAAGCACTTGACTTTGTTTCACCCAGAGGAGAAGCACAGTGTTACTTTCTCCAAAGAGTGAATATGAAATTCTCATTTTTGATGTCAAGTACATGGCACGGAGCGATACTCGAGCCAAGCAATAAAGTGGTAAAGACTTACTAATATAAAATTGGTCGTCTGCGAGAGCATTTTCAGCAACTGTATTCCAATAGATAAATGGAAAAGAATATTTCACTCTTTGCCATTTACATAGCGATGGGAAGGCAGTGGATATCTGTGACTCTAAAAATCTGTAGGGCTACCTTTGTTTCCATATTGGCTGATATTTCTATGAGTTAATGGTCAACGCATTTGTGTAACACTAGTTGAAGGCAAGAGGGTGAATGTCCCAAAATTAGGTTGTTTGATAATATCCATTTACCATATTTTTTGGAGTATAAGACGCACCTTTTTCCCCCTTAAAAGAGGGTGGAAATGTTGGTGCGTCTTATACACCGAATACAATCATTTTTGGCCTCCCGAAGCTCCGGCCCCACGTACCATTTTTGTGAAAAATGGGCCTGTTTTTCGCAAAAATAGGGTGCTCAGAGGGTTTGGGAGGCCTGCAGAGTGCTCCTGAGGACTGGGGGAAGGCAAAAACGCCCCCGTTTTTGCAAAAAACGGGCAAAAAATGGGCCATTTTTGCAAAAAAAATGGGTGAAAAACGGGTCCATTTTTGCAAAAAAACAGGGCGCACAGAGGGTTTGGGAGGCCTGCAGAGTGGTCCTGGGGGCTGGGGAGGACAAAACTTTTTTTTCTTACTTCCCTCTTCAAAATCTTGGTGCGTCTTATATACCGGTGCATCTTATAGTCCAAAAAATATGGTAATTATATTTAGAGCTCTTTGAAAAAAAAATGGCATAAGCAAATTGTAGTGTTTGTGAATAGTTATATATGCCCAGTGTGGCATCTATTCCATATTGTGAGAGGCTGGTATGTATAGTATGATTACTTGTGTGATATTATTAATACTTTCCTTTCATTTTTATGTCTAGGAGATTCTCAATCATCCAGGTCATGATTGTCCCACAGGTGCTTTTCCAAAAGGCAACTAAACAAAATAGTTTTGTTTTGAAAATGTTTTGCCACTCATCCAAGAAGCTTCTTCAGTTCTAACTGACTGGTGGGGAATTCTTCAGAAACCGAAGAAGCTTCTTAGATGAGGAGTGAAATGTTTTCAAAGAAAGAAAAAAAAAACCGAACGAAGTCCAGTTGCCTTTTGGGAAAGCACCTTTGGGACTTTCGTTTCCATTGAAATCTTCAGGACCCTATCAGAATGGTTCCCATAGTTTATACTTTTCAAAGGAGAATCCAGTAAGGTGGTTTGAATTCTGCATAGTTGTGATTATAAATGTAGATGAGGTGTTCATACCCTTGGCCAGATTGGAGGCATGGTTCTGGGCTAAATGCTGATAGTGTCAGGTGTGAAGAATGGGGAGCACATATTAAGTTCCAGTTAAGATGACTTATAGCCCAAGCCTATACCCAAGAATCTAGTCAACTAACAATCAGCACTAAATTGGTGCTAGATAAGAGTCAACGGAATTCAAGAGGGGCTGGACTTGGATCGCTTGTTGGAACGTAATGACTCTAGACTAATTCCTCTCTTGACTCCACCCTCAGGCTCTGCCTCTTCATTTCCTACAAATAGTTACCTAACCTGCATTGGGCAACCCAAAATGACACCCCATTCATTATCCCCAAAGATGCTACACTTTGCGATTTGCCACTTCCATTATAAAATAACCTAGATGCCTTCACTGCATAATGGGAAAGTTTTCCACAAGACAATCAATGCTGCATAAAGGACCATCAATCGTTTTCAGGTCTCTTTTCCTTATGTAAGAAGACTGGGGTAAAATTAAACTTCCTTAATAGAACATTTAAATGGAGCACAGATTTAGAATGATTTTAAAAAGAAAGAGATGGGAAATAAATGCAAATAGCCCATCATTAATATTTCAAAATACAAAGCACACAATAAATAGCCTATGGAAATAATGAAAACACAAATTACCCAGTCCAGAAATATAGTTAAACTTTGATGAAAAAGTCATAAATTTTTAATCCAAGACTTGAAAGAAAAGTAGTATATTCAACATGCTGCTACGAACATCGACCTTTGAATTTGGTCGTAACTTGATTTTCGGTAGTATGCTATGGGGAAATTCTGGGTTATTTCCAGAATAGTCATTTATGAAAGAGAACTAATCAGATTATTCTATTATAAGGGTCTCCACATTATTTATTTGGTCTATTAGGAAGAGCTCACATCCATCTTGTTAACCCTAAATTGAATTAGGATTCCAATCAGCTGGATTTAAATAACTCAACTTTTTTAAGCCTGAGAAAGAATTTTATTGGATCGGACCCAACAAGATTCTGCCTGGAATCCACACTGTATATTGGACATTAACACAGTTGAACAAGTCCAGAGGTATTTCACAAGAAGAGTACTCCACTCCTCTGCTCACAACAGAATACCTTATGCCACCAGGCTTGAAATTTGGGTCTTGGACAACCTAGAATTATGCCGCCTACGGTCTGACCTAAGCTTAGTACACACAATTGTCTGTTACAATGTCCTACCTGTCAAAGACTTCTTCAGCTTCAACCTCAATAATATACGGGCAAACAATAGATACAAACTCAAGGTAAACCACTCCAAACTCAATTGCAGAAAATACGACTTCAGCAACAGAGTGGTCAACGCCTGGAATTCTCTACCTGACTCCGTTGTTACATCCTCTAACCCCCACAGCTTCAACCTTAAACTGTCTACTGTGGACCTCACCCCATTCCTAAGAGGTCCGTAAAAGGGGGCGTGCATAAGCGCACCATCGTGCCTACCGTCCCTGTCCAACTGTCCCCATTTACTTGTACTCATTCCTTGTTCATGTCCATGTTTATACTTAATACCTGTTATCTAGTACATGTCCGACAAATTAAATAAATAAAATAAATAAATAAGATGCACCTACCATGTTTCCCCGAAAATAAGACCCTGTCCTATATTTTTTTGAACCCTGAAATAAGTGCTTGGTCTTATTGCCATGCACTCAAAAGCCAGATTGGGCTTATTATCAGGGGATGTCTTATTTTGGGGGAAACAGGGTAGTTAAGCACTGCGTTTCATACAGTGACCAACCAACAATTTTTGGGATATTCACAAGCAGTGACGAGGCCCTATCATTAAGCACAGTGAACATTTGCCTCAGGCTAGAGATGCCATAGGTTCACAATGAGATTTAAATAGAAGACAGCCACACGACTTATTCTGCATTCCCAAAGCTAGTTTTGCCATCTCCACATACAGTGGAGCACCTGATTCACCAGCAGTATTAATGAAAGAGTCAACTGCCAGTCTACTCAGCTCTTGTACCTCGAGTGGGAGAGATCACCATTTTTTTTTGCCTCCAGCAACAAAATGTCTTGGTCAGACTCTTAGCATTCTGAAGTTGTACATCCTCAAAGGCCCTCCTCCATCTATCTAAGATTTTCATCCTGTCTTTCTTCAGTGTCATTTTTTTTTTTTTGCCTCCCTGAGCTCCTGTGAGGTAAATTAAGCTGAGAGAGATTGATTTGCCCAAGGCCGTTCTATGCCTTGGTTCATAGCTGAGGAAAAAAAACCTCAATAAATATTACCTGAAACATAGGTTGCTGTCAAAATAGGATTTGCCATTGCTTCATATGTTCTTATTATAAGTTAGGGAGAAATAAGAAAAAGACAGAAGTGCAAGATGCCCTTTTGAGTCACGGTGCCAGGTTTTGGATAATATTGAATTCAACCTTCCAGTGGGGCTTGTAAAAAATTTTTCCAGATTCAGTCCAAGAGACTTGGAACTCATCTTTCCGGATTTTGTAATAATCAGCCTACCATCCAAAATAGATCATATCACATGGAACATGTCAAAGAAATACCCCAGGAATAATTATCTTCTGTACTGTGACTTGGAGGAATTGTTTATCGTCCTGCATCAAGTTTTGAAAGTCTTCTACAAAACCTTAGATCTCTAGGAAATCTAAGGAGGAGGAGGAGGAGGAGGAGGAGGAGGAGGAGGAGGAG
>QLTV01012191.1:1889438-1900822 GCA_003457575.1 Thermophis baileyi
ACTGTGTTTCTTTAGTTCTGTCTTAGTTTGTTTCTTTTTCTACAGATGTTTCATTATCCAACGAGGTAACATCATCAGTGACAGAAAGGAGTGGGGTGGGGGGAGAGGGGGAGGAGGAGGAGGAGGAGGAGGAGGAGGAGGAGGATACTATGAAACTGTAATACACTGTTGATTGCATGTTTTTCCAAATGCTTTAGCATAAGAATTGCAGTGAGAACTAAAGAAATGCTTCCTGCATATTGGTAACTTTTTTATTGATCTTACTGATGTTCGACTTGAGTTATTATTTTAGATCTCACTACCCTGCCTACGGTCCGACCTAAGCTTAGTACCCAAAATTGTCTGCTACAACATCCTACCTGTTAATGACTACTTCAGCTTCAACCGCAACAATACACGAGCACACAATAGATACAAACTTAAAATGAACCGCGCCAAACTCGATTGCAGAAAATACGACTTCAGCAACAGAGTGGTCAATGCCTGGAATGCACTACCTGACTCTGTTGTTACATCCGCAAACCCCCATAGCTTTAACCTTAAACTGTCTACCGTGGACATCACACCATTCCTAAGAGTTCTGTAAGGGGGCGTGCATAAGCGCACCAGCGTGCCTACCGTCCTTGTCCTACTGTCCCCATTTATTTGTGTGCCTACCATCCCTCTCCTACTGTTCCCATTATTCGTACTCATTTCTTATGCATATACTTTACCTGTTTATACTTATATGTTTATATGTTATGTTCATACTTATAATTGTTTTTTCATACAAGCTTGACAAACTAAATAAAAATATAAAAAAATAAATTTCTTTGGGAGTTCATGCAGAGGTTAACCTGATTTTATTTTCCCCCAAAGGAGCTGAAAAAGAACCAATGAACTCACATTGCCTAGATATCTGCATGATCTGGTGGGAGTGGTTCCCGGGTCTCCCTGAAGCCCAGCACCTTAATTGCTACACCTATCTGGCTCGTCCCCAACACATTACCCCTGACAAACTCGCACAATGGAAAAAAAGAAGTTTCACTAGCTCTCCTTGCACAATCAAAGGATTGTGCCATTTCAGTAAGGAAGAAGGTACACCTCCGAAGAATCATGTCTGATGATTTAAGCCTCAAACCATCCAATTTAAAAGAGATCGATGCAGCTCTTCTGTTTCCACCCAGCATAGTGAACCAATAGAAGCCACATTTAAACAATAGGAAGGGAAGTCTCTATTTTCTGTCTCCTGCACCTGTAGAATGCCTTCAAAGGAAATCTTGAGCAGAGTCCCAGAGGCTGAAATGCAGCCTGAGGGGAGAAGGGACTGTACCCTTTTGATTTTTTTCAGTGTGAAGAGTCAAAACAAGGTCAATATCATTATAAAAAAATCCCGCTTGCTTCAATACCCGGAGTTCATCCAATTTTGCAATAAGCATTGTTTCATTGAGTTTCAGGCTGCTCTGTTAGTTGGAATAACTCTGCTGTGGAAGCAGCTTCATAGCTGTAGGCTTCTTTATTCTACATCTCGTTTTTCTCTTTTCTAACAACTTTACCAACACATTTATAATTAGTAACAATGCTAATCTAATCAATGTACATAAATATAGAAAGGGACCTATGTACCACCCTGGTGAAGAAGCTGATCGAAATGAAAATGAAAGATTGAAAATGATTTTGCAAAAGAGAAACACGATAAATCACTCCTGTTTACGTTGTTCACACCCACAAATCCAGAGTGGTTGTACGAATGGGTTGTGTTGAAAAATGGGGGAGCGACCTAAAACTCTGAAAAGTGTGCTTATTGTTTTCTAGTTTTGTTTTTCTTCCTTCCAATTTCATTTCATCAGCTCAGGGAAGCAATTTAGTTCTTGCTCTTATACCTCTGTACCAGGGGTGAAATCCAGCAGGTTCTGACAGATTCTGGAGAATCGGTAGTGGAAATTTTGAGTAGTTCAGAGAACTGGCAAATACCACCTCTGGCTGGCCCCAGAGTGGGGTGGGAATGGGGATTTTGCAGTATCCTTCCCCTGGAGTGGGGTGGGAATGGAGATTTTGCAGTATCTTTCCCCTGCCACGCCCACCAAGCCACGCCCAAGCTATACCACGCCCACCAAGCCACGCCCACAGAACTGGCAGTAAAAAACTTTGGATTTCACCACTGCTCTGTACTTGTTGAGTGATGTGTAGTACAATGGATCATCATTCGGGAGTTGAAAAAGGTTTAGAGGGAAGTAAGAAAACCATTTCATTCAGCCAAAAGCAAGATATGACAGTCTCTACTGAGTACAAGTACAATATTCTCCTAGACAAGTATGTTGTCCTTTAACCACTTTCCTTGTAAATACATTTCTCTAAATACAGATCTGAAGTCTATCTCCTTGTTTTACAGAATTATTTACAGATTAACAGAGTTGGAAGGGACTTTGTAGGGTCCTCTAATCCAACACAGTTCTAGGCTGCATAAACAGAGGGATAGAATCAAGATCACGTGAAGTGTTAAGACCACTTTATAATGCCTTGGTAAGGCCACACTCGGAATACTGCATCCAGTTTTGGTCGCCACGATGTAAAAAAGATGTGGAGACTCTAGAAAGAGCGCAGAGAAGAGCAACAAAGATGATTAGGGGCCTGGACGCTAAAACATACAAAGAACGGTTGCTGGAACTGGGTATGTCTAGTTTAATGAAAAGAAGGACTAGGGGTGACATGATAGCAATGGTCCAATAGCTCAGGGGCTGCCACAAAGAAGAAGGAGTCAAGCTATGCTCCAAAGCAACTGAAGGCAGGACAAGAAGCAATGGGTGGAAACTAATCAAGGAGAGAAGCAACTTAGAACTAAGGAGAAATTTCCTGACAGTTAGAACAATTAATCAGTGGAACAGCTTGCCTCCAGAAGTTGTAAATGCTCCAACACTGGAAGATTTTAAGAAGAGATTGGATTACCATTTGTCTGAAGTGGTGCAGGGTTTCCTGCCTAAGCAGGTGGTTGGACTAGAAGACCTCCAAGGTCCCTTACAACTCATTATTCTATTTTCTAACCCCCCGCCCAAGCAGGAGACCCTACACAACAGATGGCAGTCCAGTCTCTTCTTGAAAGCCTCCAGTGATGAAGCTCCCACAACTTCGGAAGGCAAGCTTGTAACTTTAAGTCCATGATACCTATTCCTATCTTTGGAGGCTGCAGAGGACAAACTGTGTCTTCCTGCTTGTGGCTAACTCCATCAGATATCTTCTGTCTTTTCTTGTCCATGTTGCTCATTTTCAGTTCCTTCACCAGTTCCTCATCAACTATTTTCTCTATATTGATACTGTAGCTGTCTTTTCCAAAACTAATTTCCATACAGTTATGCATTTGGAAATCAAATGAACACATTTACTTCCAAATATGGTCTTTATTATCATTATTTTTTTTAAAAAATGTGATAAGTAGAGTTTTGGTTTTGAGGTATAACATTTGCAACTCAGTGAAAGCAGTGGGATGTATATATGGTGTTCCACAATACAATGGCAAATAAAAATGAGAGGGACCACTTTTAGTCTTCGCATACAAGGCCTTGTTTTCATGAAAACCATGCACTTTTGGCATTTTCTCTCATATTCTATCATAATGGAAAATCTGGAATTTACCAGCTTATGTTTCACAAAACCCTGCCAAGCTTTACTGGAACAAATATGTCTTCAAGACTTTGGATTCTCGATGAGTAATATACCACACTGATGAAATAACAAAACTTTTCTCTGTTGACGAGATGCATGTTCTCTCCAATGTCATGTCACAAATTTAAACAAAATAGATGCTTTTTTAATAACGTGACTTGTAATTAATTAGTCAAATTATAGGAAATGTTTATATTTCTTTTCAGCAGATCTATTAATTGGATTTTAACCTATACTTAAGACTAGAACAGCAGTCTTACAAGTAGGTACAAATACTTAAGACTACAGCTAAATTGAAATGAGGCACCTATCATCATAATTAACTTCATTAAAAGAGTAGAAGTCAAAATTCTATTCTTTCTTTCTTATTTCCTTTTTTTTAATTTTTATACTTTTATTATAAAAGTATAAAATTCTATTTTTAAAAAAAGAAGTTCTTTTTCATAGTCGGAATGAGTATTTTGAATCAGTCTCAAAAACATTCAACCATAATGATCCCAGAAGGGTTAGAAGCATCCACGGAATGAGCACCGTGGTTTTTTTGTTGCTCTGTCAAAAAGTGTTGCTGTGTGCATTGTGACACTATATCATACCCACACATGGTTTCCTAAGTTGTGTGATGATTTAATCAGATCATGATTCCTTATAGGCTGATATTTTAAAGGAGATGAGAAAGATAAAATGAAAGTAAAGCTGTGGGAATCAGAGATACAAACATTTGTATACTGCTCATACAAAAGTACGGTACTTCTGTAGGTTTTCTTCTGAAAATTAAAAAAAAAGTCACTGTGAAAACTGAAAATGAAATGTGAATATACTCAGGGGTGGGCTGCTGGGGGTTCGCAGGGGTTTGGGAGAACCTCTAGCTAAGATTCTTTGCAGTTTGGAGAACCCCCAAATCCCACTCCTGGCTGGCCCTGCCTACCCCACCCCGCCCCTCCCAGGAGTCCCCACGTGGCCCGTTTTGGATGCAGGTAAGTGCAGGGCATGCACGGAGGCTCGGGGAGGGCAAAAAACGGGCCTACTGGAAGTTCAGGAAGGCCGGAAATGGGCCCGTTTCTGGCCTCCAGAGGGCCTCCGGAGCCTGGGGACGCCGTTTTTGCCCTCTCGGAGGCTCGAAGAAAGCCTCCAGAGCCCGGGGAGGGCAAAAATGCCCCCCCGCCATGGTGCAGGGGGCTGACTAGGCCACACCCACCATGGCCATGCCCACCCAGCAACCGGGCAGAGAAACCCTTGCTAAAAGTTTTGAAGCCCACCCCTGAATATAGCAATAGCAATAGCACTTTAGACTTATATACCGCTTCATAGTGCTTTACAGCCTTCTCTAAGCGGTTCACAGAGTCAGCATATTGCCCCCAACAATCTGGGTCCTCATTTTACCCACCTCGGAAGGATGGAAGGCTGAGTCAACCTTGAGCCGGTGAGATTTGAACCGCTGAACTGCAGCTAGCAGTCAGCTGAAGTAGCCTGCAGTGCTGCACTCTAACCACTGTGCCACCTCGGCTCTTATATACTGCTCAATTCTCTTTTGGTCATTGTCCTGGGTGCAAATTCAAGACAAAGCAATGTGTACATTCTGATCTGAGCCAGACTTCTATTTTTAGGAAACTCAGAAGTCTGGCTCAGAAGAATCACTAAGATAGTGATATTTCTCAGAAAAGAGGTCAATAGGCATCCCTGTAAATTGCAGTGAAGTTGGTTGGATTTTTCTTTCAACTGGTGTCATAGCAGAAAACCTTCTCCTTTCTATTTCTGAAAGATCAAGTCCAGGGAAGTTCCAATTAGTTTCCAAAATAGATAGAGAGCTCTTTCATGGTCAGCTTACCAATTTAGCTGAATCTCTACACAAACTAGAAGACAGTTAAAGCAAACCTTCATGAGCCTAGATTTTGCAATTTTACACCTATATTCCCCACTTGTATTAAGAGAAAATACTTGCAAAAATATGTAAGTTAAAGATCATGCAACGTGCATTTATTCAGGAAACATTTGGCCATAAATCCACCTGAAATTGTATAGGAATATCTCTGCAGACTAAAAAAATGGCATAAACTGGTTGAGAAATGCAATGAGAGGAATTTAAGACTGCAAAACAGAGAGATAGAGAGGGAGAGAGAATGAGCAAAATTCAATTTGACAGCATAATAAAACTTACCATAATTATTTATTGACAGAAATGAATAAAAATCAAACAAAGATCTTTCACTTGGGAATCTCAAACTAAAGGTAACTAGGGTTTTGTTTAATGCAAAATTCTTTCAAAATCCATTTTCATTATATTTCTGTCCTCAGGTGCTGAACCCAGATATAGAAATATCTTGGGATACTGAGAGCCAGTTTGGAGTAGTGGTTAAGGCATCAGGCTACAAACTGGGAGACTCTGAGTTCTAGTCCCATGTTAGGCATGAAAGTCAGGTAAACGAGTTTGGGCTGGCCCCTCTCTCTCAGCCCAATTCAGTTCACAGGGCTGTTGTTGTGGGAGAAAATAGGAGGAAGTTGTAGGAATATGAGATATATTGTGTAGTGGGCTGCAAATAGGCAAGAACAGACCAGCATAGATACAACAGCATTTATTGACTCAAACTGAACTGAGGAACAACAGGCAAATCTCTGTAATCTATACTCTGGGCCCACAGGGCCTTAACCAATAATAATACTAGAAAGAGCCCACCCAAATATGAATGTTCTAAGTTTCCCTCCAAAACAGTTGAAGTTAACAGTTAGGGTCATCTAAAGGTTAGTTTCACATTAGCTGGGCTTAACACAACTATATATATTCAATACATAACAAGATATGTTTACAATCTTGAGTTCTTAATAAAAATAATGAAGATTGGATGGATGGATGGATGGATGGATGGATGGATGGATGGATGGATGGGTGGATGATAGATAGATAGATAGATAGATAGATAGATAGATAGATAGATAGATAGATAGATAGATAGATAGATAGATAGATAGATAGATAGATAGAATAAATTTGTTATTAATAGGAATCAGTTTAATATTGAAAGACAAAGCCAGAAAGAATGCATATTTGGCATGAATAAAAGATAAATGCATTCCTCAGTGTGCTCTCAGAAATACATGGATAGGCCTTAGTAAACCCATTGGGAATTGCTGCATTGTTTACTAAATGGAGGAAAAAGATCTCCAGGCCACTTTATATCAACTGTGTATACTGTAGGTTCAGAATAGTAATGGGTTTCACTTACCTTTGCTACCGGTTCGGAGATATGCGCGTGTGCTGCTTCGCTCGCGCGCACGCTGCTTCAGCACATGTGCAGAAGCTTCTGCGCATGCGCAGATCATCCGTGATGACGTCCAGGCGGGTGGGCGGAGCCTCCCGCCGCTGCCGTTACCAGTTCGCCTGAACCGGGGCGAACCAGTAGCAACCCACCACAGGTTCAGAAGAAATGGTATATGGTAGAAATTTTACTAGAAGGGAAATTCTGTGTGCTGTTTTGTCTTAAATGTTATTGGGAATTCTGTGAGTGAATGGAGGAGACAAAATCAGGGGTTTTGTTGATTCATTAGATTTATATCTTTCGTTTCTTCCTGGATGCAGAAAAACAACCCTAAGAAGGAGATTAGGCCCAAAGTCACCCAGAGGGTGTTCATGGCTTAGAATGGATTTGAACATGAGGTTCTCGGTTCCTAGACAAGCTCTTAAGAAGTGCACCACATTGATTCTCATTTCTGCTCTTTGTGCAGCCATCCTCCTTGCCTTGCAAGGTTCAAATCATCGCCCTCTCCCCTTTTGAATGGGTCAGTGTATGGGTCACTGTTCATTCAAAAAACATCAAAATCACTAAAGATGGTAAACAAAAGCCTTACATCCTTTGCCCTTCTCTCCCGTGCCCACCTCTATGGTTTCCAGCTGACCTAGATCAGGTACAAACATACACACCATTTCTCATGGTCTAAGGAGGAGAAACCCAGTGACTTTCACCCAACCCATTCATCTTATGATATTGCTATCCTTAATGGAGGAACAGGACTCCACTCCGTCGATCACTTTCTAACCATTTATCTAATCGCCACTCAAACCATCCAACCAAAAGAGATGCTATCTCTGAATCATCTCATGGGTCCGAAGACTGAAAGGGTGTTGCTCTGGATGGAAAGTCATAGGAGAGTGAAATTATTCTGGAAGTGCAGGGGAATACCGTAGTTTTTCTCTCCCGCTACACCTCCTCCCTGGTGCATTATTCAACTCAGAAGTCAGAAAGCTTCCTTGGCTGAGAGCACCTCAGAGTAAATACACATATTCCCCACAGTGCATTACAGCTCTTGTGCTGGAAGTAACTGTGGAGAAACAGAAAGATAGTAAATGAATTGAGAACTTTAATCAAAAAGACTAAGGAAGAAATAAGCTGACTGGGGGGGGGGGAGAGAACGGGTGAGTAATGGAGGTTAGGAAGCCTAGAACAAAGAGAGTTTTGAATAGAGTTACCATGATGTAAGGTATGAAACCAAGAAACCAAGACTAACAGGAGCTCATTTAAAATAGAATAGAATAGAATAGAATTCTTTATTGGCCAAGTGTGATTGGACACACAAGGAATTTGTCTTAGGTGTATATGCTCTCAGTGTACATAAGGAGAATAAAATACATTCATCAAGAATAAAAAGATACAACACTTAGTGATAGTCAAGGTTACTAATAAGCTATCAAACCGTACTAGGAAACAAATAAAAACAATATAAATTGAAAGATACAAGCAACATGGTTATAGTAATAAGTGGGAAGAGATAGGTACTAGTAAGGAAGAGAAGAATAAGTAATACAGTCTTAGTAAATTATTTGACAGTGTTGTGGGAATTAGTTGTTAAGCAGAGTGATGGCATTATTTTATCCATAATGAAACTTTGGTTTCAAAAAACACCCAGATTTCTGCATTTCAGCTACATCTAATAAGTTCTCAAAGATCCAGGAGGGTTTTTTCTATTCTATTCTATTCTATTCTATTCTATTCTATTCTATTCTATTCTATTCTATTCTATTCTATTCTATTCTATTCTATTCTATTCTATTCTATTCTATTCTATTTAGATACAGAAGTTGATTCTTATCAAGATATTTTACTACCAGTCCCAATCTGTTTCCCCCCCCCCACTTCTTTTACTATAGACTTGAGGTTTTGGAAAAGTAGAAATGAGATGATGGCTGTGATTATTAGGATTTATGAAGCCTATATTCCACCTGAGAAATTCAGACTCTTCTCTTTCCTGAAAGAAGAGATAGTGTAGGGAAACCATGGGCTAAAGGGACAAACGTCATCATTTTTTTACCCATTATAAAAAGTGCTAATGCTACTTTAAACTTCTCCATTCTGTTTTGAGCAAAGGATGTTGAAGAGCCACCACACTGAATCTCTGCATGAGAAGAAGTAATCCCTCTTCTTATAGACAGAGAGATAGGAATGGAAATCTACTTTCAGCCATGACGCTTATCATGTGAGACGTGGAAAGCTGATGTGCCTTAGATTTTTTCTGACGTGGTCTCCACTCTTTGAAAACCTCACCTGCTGGTTTAAGACATAAATGCCATGAGGTTATGTTTATGTTATAAACAGGTTATTACCAACCTGTTTTTAGAGAAAGGTGAGCAATTATGGTACCTATAAATCAGAGCTTTAGCAAAAACACATCATTTGCGACTGCAATCCAAATAGTTTAAAGGATCTTGACATTTTTAGAGAAGAACTGGAGCTATGGACCAGGATAATCCTCCATATATTGCTGAATGACATATCTCAGCAATCTTTATTCTTGGCTTTGTTTTTTGTGCTACTGGAAACTGTGCTTTCAGCTCTGATGGTGGGCTACTAGTTCCTTCTCCCTACTGTGGATCTGAACAGGCCAAAGCTTTATTTTTAGTTTAAACCAGTCACATTCCCTAGCTCAATCTCATTTAAATGTACAAAATTCATGAATAACAAATAGGCGACTTTGTAAATGGCTAACAATAATACAATAATAGCCAAACAAAGTCACAACAATAGTATTCCAGCCAGAGCTGTTTCTCAAATTCCAGTCTTGACAGCTTGCTTCGACAGAGTCCATAGGCATGAACATGCTCATGACACAACAAGGAAATGAGAAAGAGAAGGAGGATTCAATATGAGCTATTAAATTATTAACAGGCAAGGAGCACGCCAAAAGTTACGGCAAACTGAGAGCTGCGTTTTTCTCTGTGTGGTGACAGTTATGATTTAGACAATAAATAGAAGATTCTTCATTACCACTTTCAATTACCAACTTGCTCAATCAATACTGGCGGCATTGCTACTTTGGTCTTCTCCCACAGCACAAATGGACTGTGGTTAGAGACGTCTCAAGCAGATTTCAGAAGAAGCAAAGCCTCACTGGCGGTTAGCTATTCCTTCTATTCTTTCTAAAATGATGACTGCATTAAACAGTAATATAGCAATAGCACTTAGACCAGCGGTTCTCAACCTGTGGGTCGCGACCCCTTTCACAGGGGTCGCCTAAGCACACGCTAGCCCGCCATCTTGGTGCCACGCCCCCTTTGTCACCTCATCGCGTGCGGGGCAGAGACGGGGAGGGGGTCGCGGCATTAGGAAGGTTGAGAACCAACTTCACAGTACTTTACAGCCCTCTCTAAGTGACTTTCATAGTCAGCATATTTCCCCAAAAATCTGTGTCCTCATTTTACCGACCTTGGAAGGATGGAAGTCTGAATCAACCTTGAGCCGGTCAGGATCGAACTGTTGGCAGTCAGCAGAATTAGCCTGCAATACTGAATTCTAACCACAGGAAGGAAGGAAGGAAGGAAAGGAAGGAAGGAAGGAAGGAAGGAAGGAAGGAAGGAAGGAAGGAAGGAAGGAAGGAAGGAAGGAAGGAAGGAACAATAGCACTTAGACTTATATACCGCTTCACAGTGTTTTACAACCTCTCTAAGCAGGTTATAGAATCAGCCTATTGCCCCCAACAATCCGGATCCTCATTTTACCAACCTTGGAAGGATGGAATGCTGAGTCAACCTTGAGCCAGTTAGGATCGAACTGCTGGCAGTCGGTAGAATTAGACTGCAATACTGCATTCTAACCACTGTGCCCCCATGACTCCTAATATACAGCTCATGTATAGTTTAGACTGCAAAACGAATGACCGTCCTTCCTTTTAGCCCAGGGAAGATTTTGGAGAGCTCAGAAATGCTATGAAAAGTATTATCTTACTTCTCCAAGAAGACACTGAAGTCCAAGGATAATAAAATGGAATCCTAAAGTGGTGCCTTCATCCTCAATGGTGGCTAGACAGCTATTGAATGCACTACAGGTTGGCTGGCTTACTGTCTATTAAAAAGTAACTTGTTTTTCATTAATTTTTTAATTATTTTATTTATTTTATTTATTTATTTTGTCAAGCACGTATTAGATAACATATATAGGTATAAACATGATTTGAATACATGAAATAAATACGAATAAAAGGGAACATTAGGACAGGGATGGTAGGCACGCTGGTGCGCTTATGCACGCCCCTTACAGACCTCTTAGGAATGGGGTGAGGTCAACAGTAGATAGTCTAAGGTTAAAATTTTGGGGGTTTGGGGATGAAACCACAGAGTCAGGAAGGGTATTCCAGGCATTGACCATTCTGTTGCTGAAGTCGTATTTTCTGCAATCAAGTTTGGAGTGGTTTACCTTAAGTTTGTATCTATTGTGTGCTCGTGTATTGTTGCGGTTGAAGCTGAAGTAGTCATAGGCAGGTAG
>QLTV01012191.1:1937116-1957328 GCA_003457575.1 Thermophis baileyi
CTTTCTCTCTCTCTCTCTCTCTCTCTCTCTCTCTCTCACACACACACACACACACACACATACACACACACACACACACACACACGAAAAACATTTGTTTCTTATCAGGAAAGAAGACTAGCTGGATTTTGCTTGCCTCTAGAAATCATCTCTTCCTTGGTGTGATGGGAACCAAGATACAAATCTCTTCCCAGAAGCCTTTGCAGAGAAATTCTTTTACATCCTCACTCCAGGGTATTTAACAACTGTGGTGTTCAAAGGAATTAAATAGCGGTGTTTTAGCCGGCACATAGTTACAACAATGTAGAACAATTTAACAATTGAATTTATGCTTGTCAAAGATATCAGAGATCTGCTATAAGTAAAAGAATAACCCGAACGTCAACTGCACTCCGGAGACTATGCAAAAAGGAGGGAGGAAGGGAGGGTGTTTTTATTTAAATTTTCTGAATAAATTGCGAGAGAAATCGTGTAAAATAAACCATTTTATTCCCATACCGTAAATGCTATTAGATTAAAATTTGCAAAGTGACAAAGTTCTTTTTGCATTTTAATCACACTGAGTAAGCAGTGCTGTAATGAAACTTCATTATATGATTAGGCAATGCATTTTGCTTTGTGTAAGCCTTTTTTTTAGCCAAAAAAAAAAAAAAAGCCCACCTTTTTAATGTGCTTGCTTTCCTTTAAAACACCTAACAATCTTTTATTTTTAAAAAGATATAAACGAGACATATACATACCCTCAATCTACCTTTTATTCTTCAGAGGACTAAATCAGTGGTGGTATTCAGCCGGTTCTCTCCGGATCGCACGAACTGGTAGCGGCGACTGCGAGAGGCTCCGCCTACCCGCCCCGACCTAATGCACGAGCACTGGGCATGCGCAGAAGTGTGTGCTCACATTTGCGAACTGGTAGGGAAGGTAAGTGAATCCAACCTCTGGACTAAATGTTGTTTTCCATTGGTAGGAATGTATAGCCCAAGTGAGTAGCATAACATTTCAAGACACTGATTCAATTTATGGGACTTACAAAACAAGTAGTGTGGGGGGGGGAGGAAGCTGCCATAAGCATTATCTTTGAAACATCTAGGTTTTTATATTATTTTTCCATTATAAAAGTTTTGTTTCCTCATTATTTAATCATTTCAGTCACATTCACTTAGTTGTTAATTTGTTAAGGCACAGATTCATGTTATTATTTATTACCATTTTCTTTCAGGCTGCTCTTCTATTTTTCACCACAAATTTGCAGTCCTGGAAGGAAAGCTAATGTGAATAATTAACACTATTCTGTTTTCTTACAATGTTTCAGAATTTGTCTCAGTCTAGGGAGTCTAGGGAGAAAACAACAAAAGACTTTTACAAGATAAAAGTCGGCCATTCTGGGAAGTTAAGATGGCAATAGTTAGAAGAAACCACTAATATTTCATTTATGAATTAATTGTTATCAAATATATATAGCCACCCATCTCACATAAGAGGACTCTGGGTAGTGTACAACAAAGCAGAATAATAGAATAACAGAGTTGGAAGGGTCTTCTAGTCCAACCCCCTGCTTAGGCAGGAAACCCTACACCATTTCAGACAAGTGGTTGTCCAATCTCTTCTTAAAAACCTCCAGTGTTGGAGCAATCACAACTTTTGGAGGCAGGCTGTCCCACTATTAATTGTTCTAAGCCATTTATTAAAAATGAATAAAACCACAAATTAAATAATCAACATAAATAAACCTAAGATAGTGATAAGGTTAATTAAGATGTCATATGTGGTGCAACCATCGTCTGGGCTGTCTATTATCAGGGGATCCCAAGGCTTTATGAAAAAAATAAAATTTTGAGAGCTTTTGTAAAGGTTATAAGAGTTGGAACTAACTTCACCACAACAGACTAACCTCATCATCTGGATCCCATCAATATGCTTCTCCTGTTGGACTTGGTGGGACAGGTAGAAATAATCAGGGAAAGGTTATTAAGGAAAACCTGGCCCCATACCATGTAGGGTTTTAAAGGTCAAAATAAGCACCTTGAATTGCATCCACCAGCTAACAGTTGGCACCTGCTTAGAGTTAGATAAGAGTTAATGGCATCAAAGAGGGGTTGCACTTAGTTCTATTGTGGGTACACAGGTAGTCTAGACTGATTCCCCTTTTCACTGTCAAAGCTCCAATTAACGAACTCAAGCAAATCTATCCCCAGGTTCTGCCATCCCTTCTCCCACATATAAGATGGAATAGTTGTCAGGGTTAGTCCAAGAACAATGCAAAACAATCCAAGTTCAGTTCTCTATTTGC
This sequence comes from Thermophis baileyi, assembly GCA_003457575.1. Taxonomy (NCBI): domain Eukaryota; kingdom Metazoa; phylum Chordata; class Lepidosauria; order Squamata; family Dipsadidae; genus Thermophis; species Thermophis baileyi. The sequence continues at coordinate 1,939,407 of QLTV01012191.1, forward strand.
TCACACATGGTAGACAGAATCTTGCCAGACTTAACCAGGGGTGGGTTCCTCCCGGTTTGGACTGAATCGCCCAAACCGGTAGTGACCCACTGGTGATGTCACGGATCTGGTTCGGTCAGTGCTGGTCCGTGGGCGCCGCCATCTTTTTTTGGGAATTTTCTGTGAATTTTTGAAGGTTTTTTCCTCTTCTGCTGCTTGAAAAAGGGCCTTCCCGCCCGCCCACCCCCGGGTTTATACTGACCTTTATTCCTTCGCCCGAAGCACAGCTGATCAGCTCCTCAGCTGTGTGTTGGGCTGATTGCAGCTACTGAGCATGTGCGGAAGCAAAATTGCGCGAGGGAACACAAAACGTCGCAATGCGAACCGTTGGGGAAGGTAAGTGGAACCCACCCCTGGACTTAACCTATACTACTCTCACCCCAGCAGATATACCCTGGGAGATACTAGGGAGTGGCTATCCTGACTCTCTTCCTCTGACTCCAATCCATCTCCAGGTTGTGTTGCCTATTTTCTCACCCATCTCCTCCCTGGAAAATTGCCAGTTCACTGTAGTCCATCACACCAGTTCCCTGTGTAGCAGTGGTGAAATCCAATTTTTTTTTACTACCGGTTCTGTGGGTGTGGCTTGGTGGGCGTGGTGTGGCTTGGTGTGTGTGGCTTGGTGGGCATGGCTTGGTGGGTGTGGCTTGGTGGGTGTGGCAGGGGAAGGATACTGCAAAATCTCCATTCCCACCCCAATCCAGGGGAAGGATACTACAAAATCTCCATTCCCACCCCACTCCAGGGGGAAGGATATTGCAAAATCTCCATCCCCACCCCACTCTGGGGCCAGCCAGAGGTGGTATTTGCCGGTTCTCTGAACTACTCAAAATTTCCGCTACCAGTTCTCCAGAACCTGTCAGAACCTGCTGGATTTCACCCCTGCCATGTAGGCATTAATCTTTCACAGCGGTCTATTCAAATTCAGACAGATATGAGTAGGACTTCACCTCTGATGTTCTTGAACTCAGCTAGAGCAGGACTGAGTTTTTCTGGGAGAGACACAGGCAGGAACATTGGGCACCCACGCACATTATCAATCCTGTTGGCGCTGAGCTTCTCAGTAAGGCTAATGTGCAAGCCAAACACACTAGTAGAACCAGAAACCAGTCTTCCTCTCTTTGAAAAGAAAGCACATCCTGCCTATACACAGAAGAGACCTCTGAATAAAATGAAGAATGGACTTCCCCTCCCCCCCCCCGGAAGCACACACCTCTTTAATAGCATGCCTAATGAAATCCATGGCACATAACATATATAACAATGACTGACTTCCTTTGATCTTCATGAATAAGGAACAACTCGGACAATTATGGAGGATAATAGATCAAAAAAACCACATTGCAGGTCAATTATCCCCAGAAGATGAAGTTCTCAGCATAAATTAAAGGATTGTGTTAGGTTGCATGGGACAACTTAGTCAAAAGAAGTTACTGCAAAAAAAGAAGGGGGTGAGTGAAAAAGGAGCAGAGATCTGCATGGAAAACTGCCAAGCCCAGAGGAATTACTTTAAATGCTTTGCCTCAGGAAGTTTCCACTTCTTTAACGTCACCTAAGGAAAAAGCATGGCATTTTATACCGTGAGGCTACCGTAAAGCATAAGACCATTTTTTAAATGTCCTGAGGGGTCACAGGGTTAAGCAGCTGTACTTGGAATGTCCTGAGGGTTTCCTGTTTTTCTCTTGGTGGAATGGCAATGAGTTCCTTCCATGACAAGCCAACTGTGCCTCGGCAACATATGCCTCATGTGAGTGAAATTTCCCTTCAATAATTTATAGACCACAGCTGTATCACTATAGGGCCCATCTCCTCCTCCACCCTCAATTACAAGGACACCTGCCGGAATGGTTTTCACGGTGTGGCAGCAATGATGCACTTATATCAGCGGGGTTTCTTTTAATGCAGGCAGTTTCAGAGTTTGTACCATACAGCCTTGATTCTAAACACTGCTCCCGAGTTCGTTTTGGCACTGAATTTATGCATTTGACAAAACTGAGATTCACGCCAATGCTCTCGTAGTGTGGAATAATAATTGCAATATCCAAGTTTCTGGCAAATCTTTGATTGCTACTTTAGTCTGTTGGACTCCTCCTTGTCTATATCGGAAGCCTTTAATGACCAAAGTGAAGGGGACGAGCAAAACTGTACCACTACAGTCTTGTTAATATGAGCCAGCAGTGTGCTGCAGCTGCCAAAAAAGCCAACACAGTTCTAGGCTGCATTAACAGAGGGATAGAATCACGATCACATGAAGTGTTAATACCACTTTATAATGCCTTGGTAAGACCGCACTTGGAATACTTGTAAAAATGATATTGAGACTCTAGAAAGTCCAGAGAAGAGCAACAAAGATGATTAGGGGACTGGAGGTTAAAACTTCTAAAGAACGGTTGCTGGAATTGGGTATGTCTAATTTAATAAAAAGAAGGACCAGGGGAGACATGATAGCAGTGTTCCAATATCTCATGGGTTGCCACAAAGAAGAGGGGGGGCTCAACCTATTCTCCAAAGCACCTGAAGGCGAGACAAGAAGCAATGGGTGGAAACTAATCAAGGAGAGAACCAACCTAGAATTAAGGAGAAATTTCCTGACAGAACAATTAATCAGTGGAACAACTTGCCTCCAGAAGTTGTGAATGCTCCAACACTGGAAATTTTTAAGAAGATGTTGGACAACCATTTGTCTGAAGTGGTGTAGGGTTTGCTGCCTAAGCAGGGGGTTGGACTAGAAGACCTCCAATGTCCCTTCCAACTCTGTTATTGTATTCTATATGAGCTACAGTGAAAGTTCATAAATGCAGTATTTTAAAGATTATGAACCCACTACTGTTTCTGTCTAACAGTATTCATTCATGTCAGGCGAAAGAAACTAGGAGCCAGGGTTAGGTCCAAAATGACTATAGGTTTATTTCATGGTACCTCTAAACAAGAATTTGAACTACTAACAGTCAAGGCAAATTGGTGGTAGATAAGAGTCCACGGAATTCAAAGTGGGCTGGATTTAGATCTTTTGTGGGCACACAGGGACTCCAAACTGATGACGCATTTGACTCCTCCCTCAGGCTCAGCCTGATCATCCCCTACAATTTGATCCTGCTAGCATTTTTTTTTAATGCAACAACAATTCCGATAGATGTTGTTGGTTCAATGGAGAACTTCTCAAAACGTTTGAGCTTTCATGATGGGAATTTGGGGAGGAAGGCATACAGTTTCTAAGGCTTTCCTCCCATCTCATAATGGTGGCTCCTTTCCCAAGCCTTGATGCTGTTCTTACTTGTCTTTTTACCCAAAAAATGTTGCATGGTTTAATAATGAATGATCAATGGGAGTTATAATCCCAGCACATCATTCTGTAAAGACATGTTGGGACCCTACTAAATTATATCTAGCTGTACTTTTAATATGGGGAGGGATTATTAAATAGGAAATAATCTTATTAGCTGTATTTAATTAATCTGAAGTTCACATAAATCAAATATAGTTTGATTTACTGATACTACTAAGGTGAATGTTTTAAATATAAATATATATTATCTTTTAAATATAAAAATAAATAAAAACACTTCATATGTTAGTAATATAAACCCTGGGATGCCATTCAAACTTCGGGTTTAGCCACTATTCCAACTGGTCTGTTCATTCTCTAAACTTGTCATCATATTGTCAGAATAGGATATGGACTATAAATATTTTAATAAATAAAAGATCAGCTAAATACATTCATATGTCAACATTGCCACTGAACTAAGCCTTTCTAAGAGTTGATCTTGGGCTGCTGGTATTCATCTCAGCTAAATGTGCTCCCTAGACTCAGCATGAATCATGATTCTGCAAACTCTTAGCTCCTTAAACATACAGAACTTGATTAGTCTTACCAGAAGATTCTCAGACATGACATTTGACTAGATTAGAAATCTTATTTCAGACGAGAACAAAGCCTTGATCACAACAGTTAATTACTGTGTAGTACAGAAAACAGTCTTGTGTAACTATGTTCCAGCATTAAAGCTCTTGAACTTTTCTGGCTGCTTTTCCAATCCAACAGATACTTGGCCAATCTCTTGAAAATCTTGAGAGGCATCTTGGAAAAGTTTTCATTGGGGTTCTATCTAGTTCTCCAGACTTCTAGTTCCTCAGTTTTCAATCTCACTACCCGGATCTCAGTTATACAGGCTAGCTTGTCTCCTCACCCATAAGCAAAGGTAGAAATTATTTTGGATAAAGCAAGTACTCAAACGCAACAGCACCATAATTGCCATAACAATTAGGGAAAATGAAGAGCAAGAAGAGAAAAATGAAGCAAAATTGTTTGCTAAGAAATGTAAAAAAAACCCAGATTAGAGTAATTGCACGTACTCAGGAAATAAACATGGGCTGCTTGAATCTAGGTGGATTTCAAGAGCAATTGGAAGTGACATAGGCAAAAGGCTAAGGAGCCCTGCATGGAATGAGAAGGCAGTTGTAAATAGTAATTATGAAGAGGAGGAGAAATGGGACAAAAGAGTGCATCTCCGGATTTGGAAATTGGACTCTCTCTCTCTCTCTTCCTGTGCAGCTCTTCTAAAGCAGCCAGCTTCCTGCTTATGACCTTGGCCCTCTAGAGAAAGTTCTTGAGTTGGGAACCTGCTGGGTTAATTACCATTTCCCTGATTGCATTCCATGAAACTCCGTACCTCTGTTATTTAAACAATAGATGGGTTTCAAACTGCTCTATGATGCTGAGAAGATTGACATATGGATATGTATTGTGTGAGCATGATATATTTCTGAAGCAGGTTACTCTTGAGAGAAGGGCTGGAAAATGAATATGCAGATGCCATTGGATGCCCCACAGCAGAATGGCAGGTGCAAACAATGGGGGTGGAAGAAGAGATTAGTGGGGCTTCTTCAATCCCTCTTGCTCTAAGTTCAAGAATATTATTGCCTTTTTGTTTGGGGATTGTAGAAATATCTGAGTCCTGCATTCTCTTGCTATTCAAACTCATTCTACTGATCCCATGCAGATCTCACAGCCAGGTAAAAAATGCATTTCTGATGGAAGTTGCTTCATCATTTGTATCTTTTTGCATGTTCTTTGACTGAAATATCAGCATCTATGAACAGCAGAACATTTTGCTGATACTAGAGAAAGCCAGATCTCTAACCTAGCCAGATCTACTCTCAACTACTGGATGTTCGGAGAAGTGGACTGTGGAAATGAGGATGTCTTTCATGAATTGGGTGGGTTCTTTTATTTAGAACTGGGTACACAAGAAGTTGGAGGAGAGCTTTGCACAAAACTGTGTATTACATGTCTCACTTTCTCCACTATAAGATCTTTGATTTGGTTGGTTAAGGGGGTTAACCTCACCTTCCCAGATCTAAAGAACTGGCCTGGTCACAAAATAAACCAGGTGTTTGGGCTTTGATGTTTCCATCTCTTTGAGTTCTTACAAGTTAAAGTAGCAAACCGTCTTTGCCTCTTGTCATTTTGGGGATCTTGTGGAGTTTCAACCTGGTAGGTCCTCATATAGATCATGCTGCAAAGCAGAGTTTCTGCCATGCTCCAGGCCAAACTTCAAATCAAGTTCTAAGTAGGGTGGCTGATGGCTGTTAAGAGGTGCTCCCAAGCTGAGTTCTAGCCAGGGATCCATCAGAGTAGTGGCTATTTGCTATTCTTCTGATTGTGAAGTCCTCGGAGTTCTCTCAGCTTGTTTGTTTACTGTCAGATGTTTCATTATCCAACTAGGTAATATCATCAGTTCTAATTCTGATCATCAGATGCCTATTTATTTCCTTTCATTGCTAAAGACTCCTAGATATTGTTACCTACTCCCTTGTTCAGTCCTGGTCTTTCCTTCTTTCAATGACCTCTCCCTTCTCTTGGATAGCTTTCCTTTTTCTATGTTGAGGGTGTGTTGGGCTATAGTCTAGACACTTCACATATCCTTGAAATGGTGTGGCTAAAGCAGGGGTGGGTTCCTCCCGGTTCGTACTGGGTCGCCCAAACCGGTAGCGAGGTGCTGGTGATGTCATGATGGTGTCGTGGACCCGCCTTGGTCGGTGCTGGTCCGCGGGCGCCGCCATTTTTTTCCGGGAATTTTTTGTGGCTTTTTTACGTTTTGGGCTGTTTGTGCTCTGCTGCTGCTTCTGGAAGGGCCCTCCCACCCGCCTCCGGGTGAAGGCTGTCCTTTATTCTTCGCCCGAAGCACAGCTGATCAGCTCCTCAGCTGTGTTTCGGGCAGATTATAGTCACTGAGCATGCGCGGACACAGAATTGCACCGGGGGAGCGTGCGCATGCGTAACCCTAAGCCACGCCCACAGAGTGGTAGTGGAAATTTTCAGAACCCACCCCTGGGCTAAAGTAACCAACTGATGACACTGTTATTTCTATCACTGATCTGGATGAGGCCAACCAGAAAGCAGTGGCATGCACAGAAATGACCTTTAGACTGGGAGAAAAGCTCATTCATTGGATTTCTTAATAGAGTCAGGGAGTAATAAACATATTTTTTATGGGATTGGGTAGGGGAAATAGGCTCAACTTGTGTTACATTCAGAGGACACTTTCATCCATGCTCCTCTTTTCATTTACATGTATGGTGCAGCAGCTTAACTTGTGGGTCCCTTCTCCTAAGGAAGTTCATCTGGCAGGACCCAGAAGAAAGACCTTCTCTGTCATGGTTTTGGAACATCATCCCTGCAAAGTTTAGACTGGCCTCCACTCTGACACTCTTTCCCGAGGTCCTGAAGACCTGTTTTGCCTTTGGGCCTGGGGAACCCAGAGTGGGACAGAACCCATCAAGTGGCTTATTTAACTGACTGCTGTCACAAGGGTGGTAGGGGTTATTGTTTTTATTGTTCTATGAGAGGTCCTTGGTGCTCTCTGAATTTGCTTCTTTTCTTGCAGATGTTTCATTACCCAAACTAGGTAACATCTTCAGTGCACTCAGATAGCACCAAGGACCCTATAGTCATCATTGTCGTCGTCGTCCTCCTCCTCCTCCTCCCAAACCTCACTACCTTCCTGCACTGATGTTACCTAGTTTGGGTAATGAAACATCTGCAAGAAAACAAGCAAGCTCAGAGAGCACCAAGGACCCCTCATGTCAACCCTGAACTACAAATATTCTCCTTTATTAGTTTATTGTTCTATATTGGTTGATTTATTAGTTAGTGTTACATATTGTAATTAGTTACTGAAACCAAGAGCTGAAGTCTTCACTCAGGTCCGCTGTTTAAGTAGGAGAATTGCTTTAAACTGATTGGTTGCCCGGCTGACAACTCCCTATAAAAGGAGCGCTGTCAGCCAGGCTGTTTGCTGGTTGTTTCACTGTACTGAATAAAAAGCTTAACTGAAGATCACTCTGTGTCTCTTCCATTCAAACCCAAAATCTAACAGTTAGTTAGTTAGTTAGTTAGTCAGTCAGTCAGTCAGCCAGCCAGCCAGCCAGCCAGCCAGCCAGCCAGCCAGCTAGCCAGCCAGCCAGCCAGCCAGCCAGCCAGCATCAATGAGAGTGAGTGGGCAGCCATATAAATTTTCTAAACAAACAAACTTTCAAGCTGGAGGAACCAAATATTGCAGAACTCTTGAACCTGATCAAGTGACGACAAAAAAAAAAAAAAGGAAGCTAACTGAAACCATGCAATACCTTCTTCTTTTCCCAATCCTACTTGTCTTTTTTTTCAGCTACTCCCTATGGTATTCCCTGGAACATGGTTGTGTTCTCTTACCCTTAAAACCTGCCTACTCTCTGAATGATGACAAATATGTTTTAAAAGGAAAAGAAAGATGCAATGAAAAATTTAAGGTTATTCTGAGCTGGGCAGAACGAGCATCATTTTTAGATTTACTAGCCAACAAAGCAGTGTTAGCCTTGTCATTTATTGTCTTATTTCTCTTGCAAGCCTCATGAAAATTTCACAGTCCAGGCGATTGTGTGGCTGGAAACTGAACTGGCAGCCTGGAAGAAAAGAGAGACATTGGCATAATGCTTAAAAAAGGATTTCCCTCTCCATCCTGCAGAGAATTAATTCCTCTGCTAGGTGATAAGTTTTCTATCTTTCAGTTGGCAACGGATCTTCATGACTTAATTCTGCAAAACACAAGAAAGGAAGACTATTTCTTTGCTGCCACCTTGAAGCCAGGGAGGCAGAGACTAAAGTAAGACACAAGCCAAGAACATGACTGTGTTTTCAGATTGTATGGCATGTGCTGAACTGGCTATGTAGCAGCCATTTTGCAGTCATCAGCTAAGCCATGGTTTGTTTTGGCTTCCTTTGTAGGATCATGAATCCTTCACAAATGAAGATCACGTTCATTCTCTTATACACCAGAGGTGGGTTCCTCCCGGTTCGGACCAGTTCGACCCACTGGTGACGTCACGGAGCCGGTTCAGTCAGTGCCGGTCCGTGGACACCGCCATCTTTTTTGGGGGGTTTTGTTTTTTGAATTTTTTTTGAATTTTTTTTATTTATTTTTTCTTCTGCGCATGCGCAGAAGCTGAGTTGCCGGCACTGTGCATGTGCCGCCATCTTGTTTTTGGTTTTTTTGGGGGAATTTTTTTGGAATTTTCTGCACTACGTATGCACGCTCGCACAAAGCACGTGCGCACCGAAGAGGCATGACACGGCGCGGGAGGAAGCGAATCGGCGGCGAGGTAAGTTAGAACCCACCCTTGTTATACACCCCACAATATTGTGAACTGGGAAAAAAATCTGACATAGATTCAGCTAGGAGAAAATTCCCAAACCATCTACAATGGAGTAAACATGAAAAGTTTAATGTTTCACCAGGGTGTTTGAGAACTAGATGTTCTTCTGTGACATTTCCTGGAATGGCCTTTTGACTGTGCAGGGGATGGTCAAAAAGTCAAGATAATCATGCCATCAAAGTTCCACCCCTTTTTTTTAACATGTGTGAAGGGGCAGGACTTTGATTACTTGATCAACAGCGTCATAGCAATAGCACTCATATACCGCTTCATAGTGCTTTTACAGACCTCTCTAAGCGGTTTTACAGAGTCGGCCTCTTGCCCCCAACAATCTGGGTCCTCGTTTTACCCACCTCAGAAGGACGGAAGGCTGAGTCAACCTTGAATCTGGTGAGATTCGAACTGCAGGCAGCCGGCAGTCAGCAGAAGTAGCCTGCAGTACTGCATTCTAACCACTGCGCCACCAGAGTTTTTGCAGATTCCCCTGTAACCATGGAAAATATGTATGTCGATGTGATAGAATGCAGTCTGGATTTCCAAGATGGAAGGGGGTGCATTCCAGAGGAACAAGAGACAACTCGTTTCAAGTACTCTGTGTGAGAGAAAGAGAGTGAAGACAGTTCCTGCACAATGGTTCCCAGATGATGTCAGCCCCAGCCCTCCAACGGTACCTGGGGCTGCCATTCATGTGGGGATCTCTGTTCTGTTCCTTTGCTGAGCACTGTCGCATTATGTTTGAAGCTGTTTTCTCACCGGCCACTGTAGGACACAGCAAAGCAGCACAGAACAGCCGAGAATCATCTGGAGTGGCTTGCAATGAATGGGGGAGGGAGAGGAAGGCTACAGGGTAATTGAGTAATTGGGTAATTGCATTGAGGTGGAGCTGTATGCTATTTAAAGGTGGATGGGGAGCACAGAGTGTTAGCTCCAACAAAGATTCCTTTCTGTAAAACTTTAAGGTGGTCAGTTAGTACCAATGTTGAGATAAACAAACTTGGTTACTGATTTTGCATGCTGCGTTTTCCTTTCCCAAACCCTACAGAACCTGACAGATGATATGCTTCATGGGGGGTGATGGCCAAGATTCTATCAAGATTCTATCTATAGGTGAGGAACAATAAAGAAATCTGCTTGGAAGAATCACATGTCTTTCTTGGTTTTTGGAGTCTAAGAGTTCACTAGGAAATGCCAGAGAAGGGAACTGATCCTTCTGCAAATAGCTCAGCATTGTTACAAGCCATCATTTATATAAAGTAATTCAATCCTCATCTGTCCAGGCTAATACATATTTTTGCTGATTTTTTTAAAAATGGTTAACCAAAGTATATTGAACCAGAAACCTGCTTCCGACAGCAGATAGATAAATGGAATAAGCCTATCTTCCTTTTGAAATAAAGACCATTTGAGGAAGAGGTGCTGTTCTGTGGTTTATTTCTTTGTTTTTGCCACCAAAGGTAAAGGTAAAGGTTCCCCTTGCACATACGTACTAGTCATTCCCGACTCTAGGAGGCGGTGCTCATCTCCGTTTCTAAGCCGAAGAGCCAGCGCTGTCTGATGACGATTCCGTGATCATGTGGCCGGCATGACTAAACGCCGAAGGAACACGGAATGCTATTACCTTCCCACCAAAGGTGGTCCCTATTTTTCTACTTGCATTTTTACATGCTTTTGAACTGCTAGGTTGGCAGAAGCTGGGGCAAGTAATGGGAGCTCACTCCATTACATGGCGCTAGGGATTCGAACCGCCGAACTGCCGACCTTTCTGATTGACAAGCTCAGCATCTTAGCCACTGAGCCACCGCGTCCCCTTCCACCAAAAGAATTGGGAAAAGATGTTGGATCTTGATATAGCTTCGTTCTGGAAAATATGAAACAACCCAGTGTTTATCTTCTTTTACAACTTTGCAGAATGTTTTTGATCTGAATAGATGCCAATTCTAAGTTGATTGTAAAAGTGATCAAATTCAAAGCAGACCTTTGACTGGAAAAAAAAATTGAGTGACACCAGTGTTTCAAATCCAAATATGAAAAGTGTTGGTTTACTTTAATTGGGCACTCTGAGTTAGACAAAAGGAACATTTGCACACACAAATGTATATGTATACCCTATATCAGGGGTCAGCAACCTGTGGCTCTGGAGCTGCATGTGGCTCTTTCATCTCTCTGCTGCGGCTCCCTGTCGCTCAAAATATGCGTTACAACTGCCAATGTGCGACACCCACCGACGCGCAATTTATTACACTTTTCGACCCCCGGTAGGCAAACCATGGATATATCCAAGAAAAGAAAAGTTTCAGAAGAAAACAGAATCTTTAATTCAACTATATATGCTAGTTTTGTGGCCGCTCAGGAAATAGTCAGGCACGGGGAGAGTTTTGTGGCTCCCGGTGTTTTCTTTTCTGTGGGAAACGGGTCCAAATGGCTCTCTGAGTGTTTAAGGTTGCCGACCCCTGGCCTATATCATCCAGATCAAAGCAATCCAACCTAGCTCTCCATTACAAGGAACCCCAGCACTGCTTTAATCCGACACTTTGTTTCAAAGCAGTGTTTTAATCAAAGTGCACACTCCAAGCTCTGCACAGCCGCAACCTCTACAAAAGAGTTCCTGCCAACTGTTTTAAGGATGGAGACCACACATTAAAAAAATAAAAAAAAAATCAACACCTGAGAGATTGGTGAAGTTTTCAGGCCTTTTGTTTTGAACTAAGAGCTTTCCTAGAAATAGACACATTAAGATTTTCAGAGTTCGGTTTTATTGTTTATTTGAATTGCAATGCTCTTGAAAAAAAAAAGATGGAACTTTTGAGAGGTTTGGAAAACTGTGATGGGGGGAAGTGTTGCTTATTGTTGATATTTGCACAACTAGAAATTCTTCCACTATTGTTAACCAACCAAGGCAATTGTGAAGAGCTGAAACAGAACAATCCAAAGCGAAGAGAAGAGAAGGAGAGGAGAAGAGGAGGGAAGTAGGAAGGGAGGAGGAGAGGAAAGAGGAAAGAAGGAAAGTTGGTTTTGATTGTAAAATTGGGGGAAATATGACAAATATGAGAAAGTAAACAGAAAAATAATTATTTTTTGGTTGATTTGATGGTTGTATGATTAATATTAAAATGGAAGGTTAAAAAGGTTAAAAATATTATTAAATGAATATAATTAAATTTGAAAGTATAATATTGATATATGTATGTATAAGCACTCTGACAACACATTGCTTAAATTGAAAATGGAATTTTTGTATTATAAAATAAAATAAAAAAATTAATTAAAAAAAAAGAACAATCCAAAGCTGCCTCTCATTTAATTTTAAATGCCCACAAAGAGTTAAATTCTCAGACAGGCATGGTTTTTCAGCACCCAGAAATGTGAAAGAAATTAATTTTAGTGCATATCTCAATGTAAATTTCAGAGCCTGAACTCTAAACCTGGTAAATGTTCTCATTCAATGACTTAATTCCTTCTTTCTGACTACAGTTAGTCCTCCACTTATGACAATTGAGTCCCAAATTTATGTTGCTAAGCAAGACAGTTGTTAAGTGAGTTTTGCCCCATTTTACAACATTTCTTGCCACTGTTAAGAGAATCACTCAGTTGTTAAGTTAATAATATGTTGTTAAGTGAATCTGATTTCCCCATTGACTTTGCTCATCAGAAGGTCGCAAAAAGGGATCACATCACCCCGGAACACTGCAACCGTCATAAATAATGTCAGTTGCCAAGGGTCCAAATTTTGATCATGTGACATGGGGATACTGCAACAGTCATAACTGTGAAAAATAGTCACAAGTCACTTTTTTTTAGTGCTCTTGTAACTTTGAATGGCCACTAAATCAGCCTCAAACACAAGTCACGTTTTCTTATGGTCCTGAAGTGTTGCATTTCCTATATGAAAAGTGGTTTTATCTCCCATGTTCATTACTCACATGAGTTCCCCTGTCACCCTGCCTTACTTATGCCAATTTCCATCATATCTATCATCAGATGTTTTTAGAAGTGACACCTTCCAGTTCAGCCCTCTGCTATCAACCACATCTTTTATTTCCTCTTGGGCAAAAGCACTTCTGTTCTTCTCTTAACCTATTAATCATGTGCAGTCCGATTCTTCTTTTATCCCTTCCTGGGTATAACTTTAAGCACCAGCTTGAATACATGAGGTCTGATCCCATTGACATGGCATCTTCCCGTATCCCATTCTGACAAATAGCTCAACTGATGAACTACTAACTTTGGAGACCAATGCAAAAGGTGGTTTGGGGTCTTAAATACCCCCAAAGTCATAGATACAAACCCTGAATATCCTAAGCCATTTTGAACCAGAGAGTCAAGAACAATTGCTAATCCTTATCATGTATCTTCAGGATCAGAATATCTTCACATACTCTAGGTAGTAATCCAAGATGAACCAAGTTATTAAAGGCAGCCTCAACATTTTTTAGAAAAGATTTACTAATATTCATTTCACATTCCACAATCCCAAAGTTCAATCAAAAATTGTGGCTTAGGGGGAAAAAAAAGACAATGAAACATCTCAGATCCATTTGACCTGCTGAGCCTCCTTTGTGAGATTAATTTTAGGCAACCCTGAACTGAATTAATTCCACACAGTCTGTTATCATGTTTATAAATATTTCCCCGTAGCAAATTGTTTCTGATAAGGCAGCAGACACCAATTTAAGTGCAAGCCTTCCTTTCATTTAAGATTTCCCCTAATGTCTTCAGATTTTCAAAGTCACTTCTCCTACAGTGATCCTAAATCAAAAGTGGCTTCACTCCAGTGCATTAAAAAGTCTGCAGCACACTAAAATTATGGTGCAGATATGTGTCATTGTAAAAGAGTTTGAAAAGACGCATAGAGAAGGTAGAGAACACCATTCAAACAACGTGTGTATTCAATATATAAGATGCAATTAAATATGTTGTATAGAAACTCAGTGTAGAATGGGGGGGGGAAGAGAGAGAGAAATGTGATTGATTTCCTGGATCTTTGCCAAACTTCTCCGACAGTAATGCTGGGAGATACCAAACCTCTACAATAAGCTGGAAGAAAATTGTATTCCATACTGTGAGGTCATTTGAAGTTTTCTTTTACTCCACACAATGAAACTTTGCAGAGCACGAAAGGGGAGAAAATATTTAACGTTATACTACTCTTCTTTCCCTGCAATTACGATTACATCTCTCCCTTCTTACATCTTTAGATGGAGTCACTCCTTTACAAATTAAAGTCTCTCTCTCTCCTTCTCTCGCTCTTTCTCTCTCTATATATATAATTTTAACCATCTGCTGAGAATTTTGTCAATTCTCTTGCTTATTTCCCGCACAGCTCCTCTTTAGCTCACTGCCTCATGAGAGACAGAATTCCACAGGATTAAGTATCTTGGTAGAGCACAATCATAACAACAAAAGCAACAACATAAAGGGCTCTTTATAGTTGTTCACATTTTTATGACTAGCTGGTACACCGAGATGCCTTTACCGCACCATGCTAGAAATAATCAACTTTGGATATATCTTTTTGCCCCGTGATTTAACCACAAATACACATACACAAGTACCGTTGGTATTCAAGCCTTCTCTTATTTTGCACAACCTTCTCTTCAAAGATTTAACTAACTCAAGCAATTTCTTTCCCTATAATTATGCTTCTTGCATTCATCAGCCCAACCCCATGAGATTAATAACTCTTTGAAAAAGAGTATAGTCCAGCTTGCTTCCCTTTTTTTAAATAATACAGGCTGCAAGTGAATTACCACAATGCATTCTCTGTCCTTATTTTCTCCCAACTCAGGACTTTAATTGGGATTTGAGTCAGGTGTAATCAAGACTAGCCTGCTCATTAAGTGGACTTAATTGTTCATCTGTGATAATGATGCAACAAAATTGGCAATAGACTCTCCCTTTTAACTCTGACAAACCAGCTCTGAAAGTGGTCAGGATTGTCTAATTTTCACCCCTAATGATTTAAAACATGTTTGCAAAGTTACTGCTATTAAGATTTTGCAAAGTCTCAGTGTGCACTGCAGAACTGACAGAGTCTTGAATGACTGGTCAGCTTAATTAGATGACTGCTCGTTGTTTTCTAAAGCTAAATTTCTCCCTCTGGTTACCTCATTGCCACCACTTCTCGAAATAATGTGTTTGGTTGAGTTGGGTTCACGAGCAGGGTAATTGGAGGTTCAATAGGCACTGGGCATTACCACAACCAATGGACCAAAGGAGAGTAATAGCAGCCTTACCTGGCCCAGGTTGAGACCCCAACTAAAGCTGGCATCAGACAGAAAGCATAGGTATCATGGCAGCAATTCAATCAGGAATCCAAAGCAGGAATTTAAGGAAAATTAGCCCAAGGGCTATTAACAAGGAAGCCAGATTGTCAGGAAATCCATAGCATGAACCATGGTCCAAGAGATCTGGTCCAGGAAAGGTTAAGTTGGAAAACTGGCTAGCAGAGCCAGTTGCAAGAGCCAAGGTGGCGCAGTGGTTAGAGTGCAGTACTGCAGGCTACTTCAGCTGACTGCTAGCTGCAGTTCAGCGGTTCAAATCTCACCGGCTCAAGGTTGACTCAGCCTTCCATCCTTCCGAGGTGGGTAAAATGAGGACCCAGATTGTTGGGGGCAATATGCTGACTCTGTGAACTGCTTAGAGAGGGCTGTAAAGCACTATAAAGCGGTATATAAGTCTAAGTGCTATTGCTATTGCTATAGCAAGTGATTACTTTCCAAGAATGGGGATTTACACCCAAGTCTTCAAAATTTTCAAAATAATGTTGGGATTCGAATCCCAGTCTTCAAAAACCAACTTCTTCTTTTCCGCTGCTCCATACAGTTTATTATCTGGTCCGTGGGTGACTTCTGTAACTATAGAATAGAATAGAATAGAATAGAATAGAATAGAATAGAATAGAATAGAATAGAATAGAATAGAATAGAATAGAATAGAATAGAATAGAATAGAATAGAATAGAATAGAATTCTTTATTGGCCAAGTGTGATTGGACACACAAGGAATTTGTCTTGGTGCATATGCTCTCAGTGTACATAAAAGAAAAGATCCGTTCATCAAGAATCATAAGGTATAACACTTAATGATAGTCCGGGTACAAATAAGCAATCAAATCATAGTAGGAACCAGTCAATGTAAATCGTAAGGATACAAGCAACAAAGTTACAGTCATACAGTCTACAGGTATATGTATCAATCCTGAGAAGACTTCCTTTGCAACTAGACAGGACTTCGACTTCTGGCTCCAGATCCTGAGCAACCTCCACTTCTAAGAGCTTGTAAGATTTTGGGGTTTGAGTCTGTCTCAACCTCTGAACTTTTAGGCACCTTGAATTCAGGTGTTCACCTATGCACCATGTCCAGTTGAATTTCAACCATCAAATTCCTGAGACCAGCTTCACTCTATCATGAGGACCCATAATGGGCACCTGATTTCTTCTCTCCTGGACATTATCAAGGCCATCAAGGAAAAAAATTAAGGAGGTCATTTTCTTGGATTATTTCATCCAATTTCCTGCATCTGCGCCCTTTTCTTGAATTTCCGTTGTAACCAAAAACATCTTCCCCATTCTCTTTGCACTCCGGACTGCTTTTGGTTAGTACCCTTGATTTTATCTGTAGAAAAACAAACACAGAATAAAAATAAATTAATAAAGACAGTAAGTCTTATCTGCATATCGCTCTAGGATTGGCTATGAATTTTCATCTTCCCCCACCCCCAATGGTTAAAAATATCTCTATCAAATTGCAATAGGACACATTTGAAGAAATTGTGGATAGTGATGACAGTGGAGATTAAAATTGTGATTAAGACTGAAATTTTATGCAAAGAGAAACACTTTGGAACTTCTAACCATGGAATTATCTGAACTCCTTTATTCCACCTTTCAAAGCTGCAAACAAAGAATTTGGGAAATTGACATGCAAAAAGTAATGATTTAAAAAAAAACCATGGGTTTCAAAGAGAAATAACATGGTTCACCAAGAGAGATTCTATTAAGGCACAGAGATGAAGCAATGTACAGTAGGTTGGGATCCATCATTCTCTATTCAAAATCAACTAACACAAAGAAAAACTACATATTTAACTATCTGGAGCTTACTATTTCGATCCAGAGCCATTTCTTAGGATCTCTTGACAATTCAGGCACAGTTTTCAGGAATAGCACCCAATTCATAGAATGTCCTCTCCAGAAATGATAATTTATCATCACCAATGTTGTATTTCCAGCACCATCAGACATGACTTTTTACAACAATGGGGAACAAATTGCTTGCTACTTTTTTGTAGTGATCTCTTCTTTCTGCTGCTGCTGTTGCTTTTTGTCTTTAAATGATTGCCATTTTATAGATTTTGATTACTTTTATTTCATTTTTTTCCAAGATTTGTATGTCCCCTGGACCATGGTAGCTCATGTAGTTAGGACACTGGGATGGAGGTTAGCAACCCATATTCAAGACCTGAGGGCTGCCATGGGGCAGGGTGAGCTCCTATCCTTTCATTTTACCTTCTGCCAGGGACCAGAAAGGAACCCTCAACTAGGCATCCACAGACAACCATCATGTCACCGGTTAATCCTTTCAACCCGGAAGCGGCTTGGTGCTTCTGACACAAGCGCTATGCTATGTCCCCTGGGAAACTCTCTGTGAATGAGCAGTTAAATTTGAAGAACAAATCAAGAGTCTTTAAGGAGTATTTAGATTCCAGCCATAATTATGAAAAATAATATATATATTCCATAAGGGTGTGGCTAGCTGATGAGAGCTAAATAGCTTGAAATAGATCTATACTAGTCTCCCTTTATTTATGTAAAAAAATATAACATATAGAAATGGACTGTCGTTTGTAATTAACTGACTGGATGGCCCCTGGAGGGGCCGAAAGGCAAAAAGGAAGCAGTACGCTTTCTCCCATATTTGGGTATTCCAGGTGATTTAACAGAGAAAAAAAACATATATATATCCTTGTCCCTGGAACATGCAGATAGGGAGAAGAATCCTGTGGCTCAGAGGGTTAATCACTTGCCTTGTTAGGCAAGGGGCCCGGGTTCTAATCCCATAAGGGTGTGGCTAGCTGATGAGAGCTAAATAGCTTGAAATAGATCTATACTAGTCTCCCTTTATTTATGTAAAAAAATATAACATATAGAAACGGACTGTCTTTTGTAATTGTCTGTCTGGCCCCTGGAG
>QLTV01012191.1:1969201-1987583 GCA_003457575.1 Thermophis baileyi
TGTCGCATGTGTTATTATGTATATAAAGAAGGTAATGAATCCTGCTGAATCAGTTAACTGTGTGTGCTTTCTGGATGTGATTTCTGCAACAAACTCTGACAAATCGCGCAACCTGGAGTACTACCATATAGCAATAAGACTTATATACCACTGAGGGTGCAGATTCCTTCTCTGAGCTTGTGGGTTGGTTTCTGAATGTTTCACTACCAGGCTAGGTAATATCTTCAGCAGAGTTTAGGAGATGTCACTGTCAGTGTTCTTCTGTTTATAAGGGCTTCAGGTGTGGGTGTGTCAAGTGATGGTCCTGTGATGGGTCAGGTGTGGGTGTGTCGAGTGAGGATCTCATAATGGGTCTTGGGATGGGTCAGGTGTGATCATCAATGAGAGTCTTGGGATGGATCTTGTGATGGGGAGATTACATCAAGTGAGGGTCATTGGGAGGTGAAGTGCTGGTTGTGGGGGGCTTGTGTGGGTTGGTTGAGGGTCAGTGCTGTCTCTAGTTGGCTGTGCAGTTGATTTTGATTCTGAGGGGTTCGTAGGCTGGTTGAAGGTCAATGTGTCTGTTGATGGAATTGCTTGTGGGGTGCCAGGCTTCAATGAACTTACTATATACCATTCCAGTAGTGGGTTCTAAAACCCTTTACTACCGGTTTGTGCACGCATGCGCAGAAGCATCCCGGGTGGATGGGCGGAGCCTCCCGCCACCGCCACTACCGGTTCTAAGAACCTGGCCGAACCGGGAGCAACCCACCGCTGTGCCATTCTATGGTGCTTTACAGCACACTCTGAATGGTTTACAGTGTCAGCCTATTGCCCCCCAACAATCTGAGTCCTCGTTATAATCTTCTTCCTGTTCACTTCTAGGCTCACAGAAGGATCAGGCTAATGTCAGAATGGCAAGTGGTCTTGAATGGAGATAACCTAGTTAAGGCTGGGCTGTATTCTTCTTGCATGGGGGTAATGCGTCTTTAAAGAGCTAGAAGGCCACATTCAACTATACAGATTAACAGAGTTAGAAGGGATTTTGTAGATCATCTAGTCCACCCCCCACCCCCCAAGCAGACCCTACACCAACTATCAGTTGTGCTTCCTGTCATGCAAAGCCAACTTAGTACAGCATTTGTTAAGGAATTGTGCAGAGTAACCTCTGCTTCTGAAGGCTTGCACAGTGAACCGTAATGTTGCAGTAGATATCAGCAATGATTCAGCCAATAAACAGATACGTTAAAGTGTAAGCCTTCAGAAGCAGAGGTTACTCTGCACAATTCCTTAACATTGGTTATGGGCCCAGTGGTATGTTGCTAGTAAAATATAAGTAATGATTCAGTCAATAAACAGATATGTTAAAGTGTATAAAAGTAGTTTACTTAAAGAAATAGCACAGTCCAAATAACAGTCCGAATCATACACGTTTTAGTCAGTCAGTATTCAGAAGTACAGTAGTCTTCTCACCAGCCTTTCTTTGTCTTAATCAGCAAACAAAGATTTCAACTATCACAGATAGTTAGCTACACACAGAGCTTACTCTCAGACATGAAGTCACTTCAGCAATGGATCAGCAAAAGAGAGAGAGAACTAACCATGTTCTCTAGCTCCCTCTTATGGCTGTTACTGCCAGTCAGAATGCACCAATGCATTTAAAGCAATATTACATATATACATTTAAACAGTGATTTGTGGCTTGTTTATATTAACCAACTCAACCGTTTGGACAGAGTCCTAACAGCATTCCTTGGAGGGTCACCATACCAATTCCAATTGAGAAGGAACCTAAATGCAGGATTTAAGGATTGAATAGATCCAAGAAATTCTAATTTTGAAGCTCAGGGCTTCGTGCTGCTGCTCACATCCAACAGCTTCTTAAGTTGCCTATTTCTCCTTCGCAGAAACAAACAGGAGATGATTCAGCAGAATTTTGAAAGTTCACCTTCTGGGAGTTTAAGCAAGTTAGCCCTGAGATCCCTCCCAACTTTATGGTTCTATTAATAAAAGTATTAAATATTAATATGATGAAATAGATCAGCAAAATGTTTATACTTAACCAATCTCTAGGAAGTAGTCTGAGAAACGACCATCAGGCTATGCTAAGAATCAACAGAGTAAAAAGATGCTATGACAGTTAACAATATATCCTTGATATAATTTACCCTGCTGTCTATGATTTTCCAGAAAAAGATTTTGTTACCGGTAGAAATTTATTTCATAGACAGCAGCTCAGTCCAGCTTGGAAAAGGCTTCACATTAGGCTTCAGTAGAAGAAATAGGAGGGGTGTGATGGCTCAGTGGTTAAAGATGCTGAGCTTGTCAGCTGGAAAGTCCGGGTTCGAGACCTGAGCACCACATGATGGAGTGAGCTCCTGTTCCTTGCCCGAGCTGCTGCCCACTTCGAAAGCATGCAAATGCAAGTAGATAAATGGGTACCACTTTGGGAGGAAGATAATAACGTTCTGTGTGCCTTTGGCATATAGTCATGCTGGCCACATAACTACGGAAGCATCTTCAGACAATGCTGGCTCCCTTAGCTAGGAATTGGAGATGAGCTCCACCCCCTAAAGTAGGATGCGACTGGACAGGGGAAACCGTTACCTTTAATCTTAGAAGAAATAGAAAAACAGAAATAAACAGGTAGCAGTTGTCTACCATCAGATTATTAGAAGGGTTTGGGAAAAGAGTTTTCTCTAGAACGATTGTGTAGTTGCTGTGTTTTTATTTTAAAAAAACATGCTTATTCTACTTGATGGGGAAAATGCACCTTTGAACTTTGTTTTTCAAAGAAAACAAAGAAAATGTTAGTCACATTAGAAGAGTGGGTAACAGGGAACCTTTATCTAGATGCAAGATAGTAAGAGATAACGGTATTTGTTTCTGTAAGGGAACAATTCCACCTTGTTTTGAAACAGGTTATGTCAATGCTTCTTCAGGAATTATTTCAAAACAGCTCTATAGAAGGATGAAGGCACCTCACTTATTTTTGTGCAATTCTCTTTCTGGTAGCTGGCTCCCTCGCTTGCCTTCAAAGACCCAGAAGATCAGAAAGAAAAGTTAGCCAGCAAGGCTGCAGAACGATGGATAAAGATTGTACAGTATCTTAGGAACAAGGGCGGAGTGCAGATTCTTTTTGCAAAGTGTGGTGAAGATGGCAACCAAGATACTGCAATCAAAACTCTGCCCAATTTTTGCTCTTCGCACTGTTGACCATAAGCTATGGACCCTTGGCTGGGGGGAGGCCTTGGAGAAATCAAAGTTTTTGGCCTACTCTTTGTCCTTTTCTGTAGGACATAGTCAAATTGCAGCGGCCTATGTAGCATCAGAAAACAAGAATTCTAAGTAAAATGGTCACTCGGTCTCTTCAGTTCCAGTATGAACATACCCTTATTCGGTTTTATCTTATCTTATTTTTCAGCTACCCTGGAGAGCAAACGGGTAACCATTTCCCAAGAGGAAAGAGATGGGGGGGGGAGAGGGGAAGGATGGGAGAGGGAGAAAACCACCAGAAAGTTGGCAGGGGTGCTGCAGGTTAAAAAGCCATGCTGTGCTTGTGATGTTTATGAATGCCAGATGGTGTAACAGCTGATTTTGAAATGCTGAGGCCAACACGTACAGTGCTGAACACAGCGAAATGCAACACGTTCATGCAAGATTCAATGGTGCGAATTGGAAGGGAGGTGAAACATCAGAGCTGCATCAATGGAGAGTGGAGAGCAACTCTGCAGCTTCAAAGAGGCATCCTTGTAGAACATTCACCCCAAAGAAGTCCAAAGAATCGAGTGGGACACAGCAAAGAGATCTATCTGCAAGCTGCTCGTTGGAAGAAAATCAAATTTCCTCCACGATATATTTATTTGCATAGAGCTTGGGGGGTGGGGGATTATCTGAACTCTTTGTTATAATTGCTTTATTTTGTTTGTTTTTTAAATTGCTGTAGATTGACTCCAAAAATATCATTTAAAAACAAAACGACTCTGTATGCCTGGAAATGAAAACTAAATATCTCCTGTTCTGCACAAACCAGATCAAAATCTTGGAATCTGTAGAATAAATGGCAACACCATCATTGCCATTCTCCTTATATAATGTACTCCCCAATTTTTTAAAAAAACTTTTTTTCAGGGAACAAGGCCCCTCATTTTGAAGTCCTAATACTGCACCATTTTAGATTTACATAGGAAAAGAAGATTTTCATAACATGGCAAGTGTTAAAGGAAGCATAGAATTCGTACTGTAAGGTCTTGCCTCTCCAATCTTCCCAAGAAATCAGGACTCTTGAAACTGCAGTTGTTCCAAAAGGAGCTTTTATTGAAAGGTTTGTGATAACAAGAGATCTAGGCAAGAACTGAAGCTTCTCACTTAAAACCAGCTATTTAAAGCAATGCTAACCAAACCCCTCCCACACTATATCATTGCAGGGAAACAGAAACAGAGACTTCATATAGAGATTAACACAGTAATGCAAAAAACAGAAACAGAAACAGAAACTTCATATACAGACCACTCCCCCCCCCACTTCCTCCCACCAAAATGCCAGGATCCCTGTAGAAATATCTGGGACCTGACATGTACACTGCAACCAGGGGTGGGTTCTAACTTACCTCGCTGCCGGTTCGCTTCTTCAGGCGCTGCACGGGCACGCACACATGTGCAGTACTAAAAACCAAGCTTCTGCACATGTGCAGAAGCAAAAAACAGCTTCTGCGTGTGCGCAGAAGCAGAAAACAAAATGGCGGCGCCTATGGCGCCACTGAGAGAGACGGTTCGGGGGCGTGTCCAGCCGGCCATCGCTGCCGGTTCAGCGAGCGGGGGGTAATTCCCGCTACCGGTTCTATAGAGCCAGTCCAAACCGGCAGGAACCCACATCTTTGGCTTAGCTTGAAGGCCAATGTGCCTGCTGCATTGCATAGTTCCTGAATCATTTGGCTATTCAGAAGATGCTCTGCATTTTATGTTGCATTTTATGTTGCTTTTTTTTTGTCCTTCATTCCTCTATTTTCTAGAAGACATTGTGAAGAACCACAATTGTTTACTTCCCATCCTTTCCTATTCTGTACCTTCTGGACCATCGTGACCACACAATATTTTACATGGTACCCTTTGTGCTGGAATCCTTCAAGAACCCTGCTCAGAGTCCAGTAACACGTTTTATTACCACGGTTCCTCCTTTTTTCCTTCGGTTGTAAGAAGGAAAAAAATGTCATGGGGTTTCTACGGTCCTTCTGCAGTGGAGCTGATTAATTTCCAGCTCTGCTGCATCCACAGGAGGAAATGCGGCAAGAAGCCTTCGGTGGTGTTAACTCCAAGCTATGAGACAGTTTCTCACGGATGGCAACACTTGCTTAGGACTGCCTTCCAAGTCACTGGCTCTCTACCCTTCTTGGCTGAAGTCAAGTCATCACAGCACTTTGCCATTGTAGAAAGTTAGCACCTACCACCCACCTGGAAGAATAAAATATTTTGAGGAATATTAAAAAAGGCAGAATATTAGATTTCCCAAAGGGAGAAATGGAGAAACATGTTTTTTAGAGGCAGAAAGCAACCCCACTTTCCTTAATAGCCCACAGCAGATGTCAGCACTTAAGAGATAAAGAGCTTATTGAAAACTAGATAGCTCTATTCAGAGGCAAAGCAAATGCTGCAGGCAGAAATCCATTCAAGACAGGATACAGTAGAACCTCTGGTCACAACCATAATTCATTCCATAACTTTGGTCGCAACCCGATTTGGTCGTGACCCAAACCTAATTTTGGAAATTTGGCACTTACAAAAAAATGGCACAGAAGGGGAAATCGGCCGCGGAAAAAAAAAGTGATTTTTTTGGTCGGAACCCGATTTGGTTGTGGTCAGAAGCGTTCATGACCAGAGGTTCTACTGTATTTTGAAATTCCCTGCAGCAAAGTCTGAACAAAGGCAGAGTGATAGGATTAGCCCTCACCCAAGAGCCAAACCAGGAAACAGCCATTAAACAGCCATAATAGGAATTGCCTAACACCCCTTCAGAACACAAGCCTCTTCATTGCATCATCTCAGCAGTCCAAACTTCAACCAAACCTGGGAGCTCAGACAACCTATAGAGCCAGCTCTCTTTTGCCTATGGAGCCAGCTATGACCCCTACATGACCCCATAGGAATCTGACAACAGCCAATAGAATACATGTTCTTGCACAGGAACAGGAAGCTCAAGTGCAAAGCTCAAAGAAGGAAAGAAACCCCTCTCTCTCAACTCCATTTTGTCAGCTGCACCAGAACCATGTGCTTGGTAGTTCTGTTCATCATTAAACCTTCTTTCCAATCAGCCTCCATGTTTCCAGTGTCTTTCTCCTGGCTTGGAACTGAACCAGATGGATATTTCTCCCCACACCTGTTTGCTAGGATTCAACTAAGCAGAAAAAGCCAGAAGGCAAAAGCACGTTGCCACCATCAGATCTGTGTAAGGCAGGGGTGGGCAATTCATTTTCCCAAGGGGCCACTTGAGAAATGGAGTGTTGTGGAGGACCGAACCAATGTAACTTGATTTGATGTCCTCAAACTCCATCAACTCAACTCCTCAGGATGCTCCAGGTGAGGGGCGAACACTGCACAGGTGCAGAAAGTGCCTTGTCTCCTTGCCCTCTCGTGGCTGCCAACCAACCGAAGGAGTGCATAACAACCACACAGAGCCGGACCTGACTTGGTTTCTTTTCCTGCACCCCTATAGCATGCTTATTTACATTTGATACTAATTTGGGATTGACCTCACGTCGGCCGGACAAGGACAGCCAAAGGCCAGATGTGGCCTGGAGGCCATAAAATGTCCAGGTTTGGTATAAGATGACTTAGGTTTGTATTCATAAAACAGTCACACCGTGCATATGATGTGATTCTTTTCACTAAAGAATAATTCATTGCAATGGAGCAATTTGCAACACATCAGAGCACTTTGGGCCAAGGCTATAACTGGCCAAAAGGGTGGGCCAAACTCATTCTGAAATTTTGGCCAAGCCAAAGGAAACATGAGAACCTGATTCCTATTTCTGATTCCACAAGCAATCGGCCTGACAATTGATCCTTCCCTCCAACTCGCCAAAACAGAATATTGTAAGGAGCCCAGGAAAGACCAGGGAGTATACATTCTGTGCCCCAAAAGAGAAGCTCAGGAAGTAGTCAATCGTATCTCACGCTAGCAAAGAAACCGTCCTGGAAGTGAAGCAACTCCCAATTATAGTCCTGGGCTCATTCTAAGATTTAGTACATGGTGTTCTTTTCTGAACAAGTCCATAAATAGGAGGCATGCTTTATGCATACTGTCTGTTTTCTAAATCTGTTATAACATTATGTAACAAAGAAAGGGAAAGTATTAGATATTTTAGGGGGTAATGGTTCTCCATCTCTGTTTAATAAGCGGCAGTATAAAGAAGGCACATGCAATAATGTTGTTATGGCACCGACACCAGCCTGTTGATAGGGGATAGACATGTTCTATTACAAAAAATAACACTTGGAATCTGAATTGTATGCGCCAATGGTTGATTTTAAAAAAATCATGGATGGAGCTAAGACAAAAACCCTTGTTGACTTCAGCTCACTTATATAACTTTGTAACTTGATTACAAAATCAGACTTGGACTTATTATTTATAGAGGTTCTTTTTCTAGGTTCCAACCCTAAAACCTGTCAGATAATTGGAAAAAATTACATAGGAACAAAAGTCTATGGAGATTCTCAGTCATCCAGGTCATGGTTGTGCCAAAGGTGTTTTTTTCAAGAGGCAACTGGACTTTCTGGTTTTTCTTTGAAGACCTTTTGTTTCTCATCCAAGAAGCTTCTTCAGCTTGGATAACCATTTGTCTGAAGTGGTGTAGGATTTACTGCCTAAGCAGAGGGTTGGACTAGAAGACCTCCAAGGTCCCTTCCAACTCTGTTATTCTATTCTAAGTTGGGGCTGTGCTTTCATCTCTCCACCATCCAGCCAGAGCTGAACAAGCTTCTTGGATGAGAAGTGAAATGTCTTCAAAGAAATACCAGAAAGTCAGTTGCCTCTTGAAAAAAGCACCTTTGGGATAGGAGCAAAAGTCTTTTCTTCCACTTAGGGCATGGCATGAGTAAAATATTACACAGCAATATTCCAAAATTTGTCCTCCAAATAGAACCATGCACCTAGAACGGGTTCAGACCATTGTAGTTCTGAAACTTCAGAGCGTGAAGCTTTGTATTCTGCTGTATTGGTTGTTGTTATCAGTGAGTAGGTTTCAAAATAAAGAATGGAACAGGAGAAAGCATGAAGATAGCAGCATGTCAGAGCCCAAAGTCTTTGTTCTTCAATTAATTGGGGAAGAGGAACCTTGCTAGAATGTGGGATCCTGGCAGAAATACCTCTGGAGTAATTATGCATAAAGGATATAAAGCTAAAGGACAGAATATTGGATATACATGCTTTTCCAATGTTTGTTCCAGTGGAGATGTTGAGGAGAAACAGCCTACATTAGCTCTGCTCTAACATCATTCAAAATAATAAATTACACAGCTGTGTTTACAGTCATCAGGAAAAGAACGTATGTTTGCATGTCTCTGTGCGTGTTTCACTGTAGCAATGAAGATGATGGCACCTTCAAAGGGTTTCCTGCAATTTTTGAATTTTTCTGTCCACATCATGGAAGACTCCCCAAGGTGTCATTCTTAAAAGATGGCATTAATGCACTGTATTGTTCTCTTTTGGGTTAATATTGTAGCTAGACTTTCTCTTTGGGGAAGGTAAGAAGGGAGGGAGGGAGGGAGGGAGGGAGGGAGGGAGGGAGGAAGGAAGGAAGGAAGGAAGGAAGGAAGGAAGGAAGGAAGGAAGGAAGGAAGGAAGGAAGGAAGGAAGGAAGGAAGGCCTTGAAATGGACTTTTGAGATGCAGAGGTGGAAGCTCTCTGTGGAAACAGAGATATATTTAGTTACTTCCTTTGACTGTGTTGCAGCAATTGGTGCCAACCCTGTGTGTCAGGCACACTGGCCATCATAAGAGCCAACAATGTGGGTTGTCTGTGCCACCAGCATCCCCCCAAAAAATGACAATGTAATTACAGTATAGGACTCTGCAACTGAATGTGACTCAAAAGGTCTAGCAGATGTTCATCACTTTTGAAGGACTTGGTCTCGGGAGTATTCATTGTATCACTGCATCACAGGAGGCAATTTCTTTGCATTTCTATTTATGGAGAATAGCAAATTGACAAAATGGGGCAAAATAAATGATGTTGATGAGTCCTCAAGTGTAGAAAGGGACCAGGAAAGAACCAGAGAAAACTGACATTAGCCAATGGTGCTCTAAGTCTTCTGTGGTGCATCTTGTGATTTTATGCTATGGAATGACAGTTCCAAGATAGGGAATATGTTTTACAAACAAATGCCTTCAGGTTTAATCTCCAGGACCAGGTAAGACTACTCACTGTCCTCTCCCAATGGAGATTTCAGGACTCTGGAATAGCCAGCAGAAAAATCCAGATGATACAGATTAACAGAGTTGGAAGGGATATTGTAGGTCATCTAGTCCAACCCCCCGCCCAAGCAGGAGACCCTACACCATTTCTGACAAATGGCAGTCCAATCTCTTCTTGAATGCCTCCAGTGATGAAGCTCCCACAACTTCTGAAGGCAAGCTGTTCCATTGGTTGATTGTTCTGTCAGGAAATTTCTCCTTATTTCCAGTTTGAATCTCTCCTTGTTCAGTTTCCATCCATTATTCCTTGTCTAGCCTTCAGGTGCCTTGGAAAATAGCTTGACCCCCTCCTCTCTGTGGCAGCCCCTCAAATATTGGAAGACTGCTATCATGTCTCCCCTGGTCCTTTTCTTCACTAGACTAGCCATGCCCAGCTCCTGTAACCGTTCTTCATATGTTTTAATCTCCAGTCCCCTAATCATCCTGGTTGCTCTTCTCTGCACTTTTTCTAGAGTCTCAACATCTTTTTTTATAGTGTGGTGACCAAAACTGGATGCAGTATTCTAGGTGTGGTCTTACTAAGGCTTTATAGAGTGGTATTAGTGATCCCTACCTATCCTTTCCTTCTGGACCTACCTGGAAGTGAAATGTTGCTATGGTGGGTTGGAGGGTTGTTTTGTTGTTGTTGTTTTGATGTTTCAGTGTTTGATTAGAATGTAAAACCCATGAGCTCTTTTTGGGTGAAGGGAAGTGCCACTGACCATCTCTGGTTGTAAACTAATTCTGCTGCCCTACAATTTTCTAGATGGTTTTTTCCTGTACGAAAGAGGTTTCCAATGTTTCTACCTTATTTTCAGGGCTATTCCATGAAGTTGTTTTCTTTTTTGAAACATCTTTCAATCATTCTGATGTCTCCCTGTAAAACTATAATTCTTGGTCTGAAAAAAAAGCCAATGGGAAGAATTCCTTCCTGGGCTCTTCCTTTAAAATTTAATAGAAATATGGAAAATCAGAGAGGCTATATGCTTCTGGAGAGTCCATAGTATCAATAAGCCTCTCGGGAACTAAATAAATGCAAGAATATCATACAGCACTTCAAAATGTTCTTAAAACTTTTTTTTTTCTTTCAGTAGGTTGAATTGATACTGGTAGGTAAACTGCAGCAGAATTGCTCAGCATGGCATTACCATAGATAGCACTGACCTAGAGAGGTCAATGGAACAGACAGTATATAAATTTGTGCGTACATAAATGGTGTGACCAGGTAAAAGTCACTTCCTTTATTACCCTCTGCTCACATCCTCTTTTTTCCAGCCTTGCATAAAAAGCTGGGGAATTTAAGCAGTTGCTGCTCTGATTTTAGCTGTACTCAAGCTATTAATTCTACCTCCCATTATGGGTCACAGGTTTGCAAAATGCTTTCCGCAAAGTACTTGTTTTTATTTATTTGTGAAATGTATCCGCCATCCCAATCCTAACAGCCTTTCAATGGGTTTCGTCCTTTCTCATATGCAAGACTGCCTTTCATGAATGAAGGCAAATATATGTGATCCAGGATAATCATGCAGGATCCAATCTGGGTCAGTCACCGGGACCAGAGGTTTTGTCTTCCGAAGTTTTGGACTTGTGCTGGAGCCCATCTTCAGATAACTTCTCTGTAGCACCGTGTGTGTTCTTCTGTGTGTGGTATTGATATGGTGTCTGTTGTAGGTGGCTTTTTAGATGCTGATTGGGGTTGGCTTTTAAGTCATTGGTTGTCGTTTGCTTGTGCTGCCCAGCCCTCACCTTCTAAGCACTTGATAGGCTGGTGGTAAATCAGCACTCCTGTTGACTGACGAGAGGCCCATTCCCAGGCTATTTTTGTGCCTGCTCGTCCAACAATCTTAGTAGCTGCAAAGTTGAATGTGTGTCCTTGTTCATTGCAGTGTGAGGCTACCAATGAGTCCAAGTCTCCTCGTCTGACCACTCGCTTGTGTTCTTGCAATCTGTTGGTTCATAAGAAAGACTGCCTTTCTTATGAATTGCTCCTTTTCTCTATGTAAGCAGTGATTTTTCAGCCCAGCACATTTTCTCAGTTTAAGTGCAATTCATTCTCCCTTCCGTTACTAGTGGTGCCAAACTGTCTTAGCTTTCAGTGCCAGCTTAGGAAAGATATCTTTCATCAAGGCTTTTGTTGACATCTCTGCTGCTGTGCCTTCAGCTGCATTCCCTTATTAATGTCCTATGGTGGGGAAGTGTGAATCTCTCAAGATCTAATCTGACGCATCAATTCCATTCCACAAGTCAGTTCAGTTTGAAGAGTTAATTGATTCAAAATGTAAAAGTCAAGCGCATTCCACAAGAAGTTTATGCAGGCATGTGGAAAAGTCCATTAAATAAGCAATCATCCAAAGACACACCTAGAGGCAGCTATGCTGGGAGTCAAGGAGGATGTGAGGGAAGATTCCTATGGAGGGGGAAGTGGTGCGATGGGCTAAAAAAGTACCAACTTTCCAAAAAAAAGGGGGGGGGAGCTCATTCCAAGGAGAGAGGTGAGTCAAGAGACAACATAGCCCAGAGCTGGATTGGAGATAGAGGAAGAGAGATAGGACAGCCACTTCCTAGAATGTCCTGAGGAAGATCCATTAGGGTGAAAGTAGCAACAGTTTACTCTGGCAAGATTCTGTCTATTGAGTGTAAGCAAATAAAGAACTGAATTTTGGCTGGATTGTACTATGTTGTTGTTGAGCTGGGTCTGACAGAGGATCAAAGTAATGCAAGCAGTATGACAGTATTACAATTCTAGAATTGTAATCTACAATCTTCTACATTTATTGTGACAGCACATGCATGCTCAAAATGGTGGAGGTTGTGCCATGACACAGCTTTTATCAAGAGCTACTTGGCACCATTGGATGTGGCCATTTCATTCAATGCCTTGCTCTGATTTGGTGATTCAGTTCAAAGATTCAGTTCAAAGGGCGATCTGAATTCAGTCTTGTAATAAAGCCCTTTCTTACGCCATTGTGACTTTAGAGATGCTTTATTAAATTCTGTTCTTGATTGCCACTTTTGAAAATGCTATAAAACCCCAGCAATAGGTTATAAGAAGGACCTCTTTAACAGAATCTTAAAGGAAACTTTATCTGGGAGCCACAATCTTATGTGAATGTAGGAATTGCTCTCATTTTGTAGCATTCAAGGTTACATTTACCCTATTCACTTCTCCCCAAATTTCACTTAAATATCTCTTTGGGTGAATCACCATCAATGGTTGTATAATTCATTAAAATAATATTAATCATAAACCTTTCCTGGTATTCATGTAGATATAATGCAGAGTTCCAAAGGAATTATGGATGAAAGGGGTGAGGGGGGGTTAAGATCAGAGCCCTCTATTCCCCACGAACACGCTGCGTTCATTATGTTAGATTTAGTGCATACGACTTTCCTTGGCATTATTAAAAGTGAATGGTAGTGGAGTTTCTGCCTCTCCTTGAAAGTGATTAAAGTCACATTTTCACCTTGAATAAAACACCACAGCAACACATTAACAATTTTTCATCAAGCCTACAAAGGAAAATCTCTTCTCAACTGATTGGAAATAATCCTCTGAAATCTACTTGCTGCTGATTGCATTAATGCATGGAAAAATACACATGTTTGCACATCAGAAGCCATTTTTTTTACCTGAAAAGGCAGAATCAAAGGGCAAGAGGTTGTTAAGATTTCTTACATCAACCTGTACCTAGAGGCAGTGAAGAGTCAGCATACATCTACCTTTCAAGAACTTCTGAAAGGCCTTCTATTAGCATTCTAAGAAGCACTTCTGAGATAAAAATGAGTTGCTTTATTGAACATTACATGTCTGGCCTCATGACTGCTGGGCACTAATTAAAATTCCCCCAACATCTGTGTCTATATCTACTGGGTGTTTGGTAAGACCTGATCTGGACTTCTTAGTCAGGAAAATCAGAGCATTCATTCATGCTTAGGCTGGGGGGGGGGGAATTGAATGAAAACCAAGGACTAACTTGTTACAACAATTGAGATCAAGGAATCTAGCTTAATTTTTTTTTAATGGTATAATTGCCAGCTCTGCATGATCTCAGGTGGTGGTGTTACAAAACTGAATCATATAAATTTTGTGAAGTGTTTAATTATAACTTCGTTGTTGTTGTTATTGTTGTTGTTGTTGTTGTTGTTGTTGTTGTTGTTGTTGTTGTTGTTGTTAGTTGCAAAGTCATGTCCGACCCATCACGACCCCATGGACAACCTTCCTCCAGGCCTTTCTGTCCTCTATCATCCCCTGGAGTCCATTGAAGCTCACGCTGACTGCTTCAGTGACTCCATCCAGCCACCTCATTCTCTGCCGTCCCCTTCTTCTTTTGCCCTCAGTCTTTCCCAGCATTAGGCTCTTCTCCAGTGAGTCCTTCCTTCTCATTAGGTGGCCAAAGTATTTGAGTTTCAGCTTCAGGATCTGGCCTTTTAAAGAGCAGTCAGGGTTGATCTCCTCTAGGACTGACCGGTTTGATCGCCTTGCAGTCCAAGGGACTTGCAGGAGTCTTCTCCAGCACCATAGTTCAAAGGCCTCAATTCTTTGGCACTCAGCCTTTCTTATGGTTCAACTTTCACAGCCATACATTGCAACTGGGAAAACCATAGCCTTGACTATATACACTTTTGTTGGCAGGGTGATGTCTCTGCTTTTTAGTATGCTGTGTTTAATTATAACTAGGGAAGGTCCCAGTTTTTGTTTCTGGTTAACCAAGCTTAAAACAGTTCATCATCAAGGGATACTAAATAATTGGATCTCAACTAGCAAAATAAGAATAGATGGAATAGATGGTCATCTCAAAGGTGCCTTTTTTTCCCCAAAAGACTACTGGACTGTTTTTTATTTGAGAAGGAAGAAGAAGACGTTTCACTTCTCAACCAGGAAGCTTCATCAGTTCTTGGATGAGAAGTGAAATGTCTCCTCCTTTCTCCTCCTCCTCAAATAAAAAACAATCCAGCTGCCTTTTGAAAAAAAGCACCTTTGAGAAAACTTTTTGACCTGGTTGACTGAGAATCTCCATAGACAAGATTGGACCATCTTTTGCAACAGATCTCTCAGTCTGATCACAGGGTGTCGAACACTAAGATCTAGTGTCTGAGCAGTAAAACTTGTAAGGAAAAAGTCTTTTTCGAAGACAAAACAACTAAATGTCATTTCTTTGATTCTCTCGTTAGACTTTAACAATTTTAGGGGAGAATCTATCAGCTACAAAAGAGAGAGAAGGGAAGCATCAACAAAGATGGAGATGAATGTAGAAAGAGTTAGAGAATTTTGATATTGGTGAGAATGTGTTAAAGTAATCTGTTTGAAAATAGGTTTCAATCCTAGGGATTTTGTAAGAGCAAATCCATTTCCTTTTTCTCTCTGTCCTTCCTTTGTACCTTCCATCTGGTCATTAAAAAATAATTCATTTTTTTACCAGGGCTCTTTGAACTGTATTTGTCACTTACTTACAGCTTTTAAATAAAAAAAAAACCTTTCTAATTGATGGCATATTAACTTTCAACTTTATACCACTCTTGCACTTCAAAGTTTGATATCTACCAAAGAACGCACAATTTTCTGTCCTTCAGTATGATGGCAGTCACTTACAGTGCACTTACCCTGATTTGCTTTCAAATTTTATTTCAAAAGAGAAGAGGGCTTCGGGCAATTTTATTCCATTTATTTAGCGATGACATAGCCAGGAGGCATGCATTAATGTCCTGTCTTTAATTGCGTGATCCACAGACTATAATCTCCCTGGATTCTCACTCTTTCAAGGAAAGACCTCATGATGGAAGTTTTCCCATGGGTCTTTTTCAGACTGGAAACTCTATGCAGGAAGAGAAGATGCGACAGAAAGATGCAGGTATACAAAGCAACACTTGAAAAAAAATACTCCCTCTGCCATTTCCAACAATACCTTCAATTCAAAGAAATTGCCCAAGAGAAAATCTATATGAATTCTTAAACGCCCTCGAGGGTGAGGTAGAAAAACAGACATCCTATTCACCAGGGATCAACTTTCGTGAGGAGCAATTGCATTGTAGATTTTGGCACAGCATTAGTTTCTGTATCTCATAGAAAGGAGGAAGTGTGGAGTAGATATGAAATTGTAGTTCGAAATATGCACAAAGAGAAAGCTGAATAGGACATGTGTGGGAGAGGGGAAATTATTACAAATTTGAGTTGTGAGCCCCCAAATGATTTTTAAGCCCTGATTCCTATGTGGATACAATAAGATAAAAATTGCCACAGAGTAGAAGAAAGCCAAAAGTGCATCTCTTTTGTCATATGAAAAAAGCTTAATAATATTATAACGTATAATAAAACACACTTTGAAGCAATATGTGTATACACACACAAACACACACATATATAAAACCTTGTTCAAAGAGAAGAACCACTCTTTGGCAACAAAATTCCATCGTTTGAAAAAATCCACAACCCAATATTTATAGCTCTCGCTCTGCAGTGTTTGAAAAATTAAATTATTAAAAGCAAATACTGTAGCAAATAGATTCCAATCCATCTGAATAAAAACAACATGTTGGTTGCTCTATCGTATTTATTACTTTCCGGCTTTTAGTCTTCTAAGATTGAAAGGAGCATTAACAAATCAGAGCTTTTGCAATGTAATTTACCCAGTGAGTAATTTCTAATTGATTCAGACCGATAGGGCTGCAAGGGTTTGATATATTGCCAAAACAAGACACACTGTGGACCAACTAAATTAATACCTTTGTCTTCTCCAGAGGACAAATGATTGCAATATTTCTTTTCGGCATTTTGAGCTCTTATAATGTGGTTAATACTTTTGCATCTTTCTACTTATAGGATTCTATTTAGTGTAAATAAAATGTTTAAAAAGTTGTAATAATTAGACAAACTTACACTTTGCACATTAACAGAGAGAGAGAGAGAGAGTTCTCAGTCCTCAGCTCACTGAATTTAGGAGCAAGAGATATAGTCTTATCTTACTCAAGAAATATATGGATTGAATTTTTATTGTTATGGTTGGTGCAGTGGTTACATTGCAGTATTGCAGGCTGACTCTGCCCACTGCCAGGAGTTC
Organism: Thermophis baileyi; assembly: GCA_003457575.1. Lineage (NCBI taxonomy): Eukaryota > Metazoa > Chordata > Lepidosauria > Squamata > Dipsadidae > Thermophis > Thermophis baileyi. The sequence goes on from QLTV01012191.1 coordinate 1,985,686, forward strand.
CATCCTGACCGGCTCAAGGATGACTCAGCCTTCCATCCTTCCGAGGTCGGGAAAATGAGGACCCAGATTGTTGTGGGCAATATACTGACTCTGCAAACCACTTAGAGAGTGCTGTAAAGGTATATGAAGCAGTATGTAAGTCAATAGCTATTGCTATTGTTATTATTGACGAAAGTCTTCTGCTGGGTCAGGCCCTTTGACAGAAATGTTTCCATAGTAACTTTCATGAAATCTCTCTCTTTTTTTTCCCTGCCCAGATTTAATTATAGGAATAGAGAAACACTCTTTTGCTGCATCCACACTGCACACTTACCTCAAATTAAATTACACATGTTTTGCTGAACTAAGACAATTGTCTGGACTGGCATACTACCTTGAACTACAGACTAACCAGACCAACACAAGGCACTGACTTGCAAACAAGCCAACCAACCCATGTTACTGAATGTGTTGGGTTGAAGAAGAAAACCTTAGGATAGGCAAGGAAAATCACTTCTTCCTTCTTAGTACACATCCTTCCCTACTGTGCCCTGTCTCTAAGGAAAATAAACAGCTAGGTCAGCCATAAAACACCTAGACACAATGTTGATTCAGATAAGTAGAGGTGCTAAGAAACAAGGACATCTGATAATACCTAGAAAAAGTAACATCTCAACAAGATATATTCTAAGATCTCTTTGTTTAACTAAAGTAAGCTGTCAACCCTGAAGCTGACCTGACCAAAGCCATTTTTGACCACTTCAGTGTTGCCACACTGGAGCTCATGGATAGGGAGGGGGGAACTGAGATAGAGGGGAATCCGTAGCCAAAACAACATATTTTCTCTTGGGAACCAAGGACATTCTCACACCTGGTCGGAGGAAGGCAGAGTGATGCTATCCGGCTGCCAGTCCACACCGTGATTGGACCATGCGACTGATTGTTTTGAGAAAGTAGAATTTTTTTTACTTTTAATTGGGTGAAAACTGCGGGAGACTTTCAGAGTCAGTTTTCACCAGATCTGTGCCAATATGATATTTCCAACAAAGCTATTCTTTGAAGAATCTACCTGCCTTGGAGTTTTGCTTGCTATGGATTTATTACTTGGAATCCTGACATAAGCCATCGTTCTCTGCTATTCTGACCTCTCTGATATGCATTTTGTCATAACTCAACCATGTTTTTCTTATACTGATTAAATATATAATGTAATTTACATTTATGAATTTATATTTTAGAAATTGTAATAAATTTATCATTTATTATATCTCTCCTTAAAGATAGCAAGATGGAATAAATGTGGACTAATGAAAAATGTCCACGTTTGATCGATTTCCAACCAATAAGCCAATTTGAGCTTCAATGGGATTGTGTGGTGGTCTCTGATCTAAATGAACTCCCCCTCCCCAAACTATCCTTCAGTGCAAATCTTTTGGGCCTAGATTTCCATTCTTTAAAAAGAAAATGAAGGTTTGCACTACTCCATACATCCTCAACACAACCACAACATTCCAAGTGTTGAGCAACAATAAGAGGAAGAATAGCAATAGCAATAGCACTTAGACTTATATACCGCTTCATAGTGCTTTACAGCCCTCTCTAAGCGGTTCACAGAGTCAGCATATTGCCCCCAACAATCTGGGTCCTCATTTTACCCACCTCGGAAGGATGGAAGGCTGAGTCAACCTTGAGCCGGTGAGATTTGAACCGCCGAACTGCAGCTAGCAGTCAGCTGAAGTAGCCTGCAGTGCTGCACTCTAACCACTGCGCCACCTCGGCTCAATCTCTCAAGAAGAGATTACAAAATGCTGAACGGCTTTCCACAATGCCTTTTCCCTTATAGAGCTATAAAACAGTAAGAAGCTTAAGCTACCATTAAATAATAATAATAATAATAATAATAATAATAATAATAATAA
>QLTV01012191.1:1992339-2009697 GCA_003457575.1 Thermophis baileyi
CCTCCCTCCCCAAAGCATGTCTGCAGGGCTTTTTGGAAAAGCAACAAGGAGATGGATGGATGGATGGATGGATGGATGGATGGATGGATGGATGGATGGATGGATGGATGGATACATAGATACTACCTTGTTGATTATATATATATAAAGGCGAAAGGAAGCAGTATACTCCCTCCCATATTTGGGTATACCAGGTGACTCGACAGAAAAAGCATATAATCCCTCCCCTGGTTCAGCTGATGGAGGGAGGAGAACCTGTGGCTTAGAGGGTAAAGGCAAGCAGCCCAGGTTCGAATCCCATAAGGGTATGGCTAGCTGATGAGAGCTAAATAGCTTGAAATAGATCTATAGTAGTCTCCCTTTATTTATTTATCAGTAAGAAAATAATATATAGTATAACTGGTTTGTCGTGAATGCGACTGTCTGAGGGCCCCTGGAGTGGGGCTGAAAGGCAAAAGGAAGCAGTATGCTCCCTCCCATATTTGGGTATACCAGGTGATCTTGAGAAAATTTTTTATACAATTCTATTAGTTATATTAGCATATTTATAGTTATGAACCATCTTTATATTTAATTCATAAATAATCTTTCTTCATCTAATTTCTACCTCTTATCTCTAACCGATCATAAAATCTATTCCATATCAAGTAATATTCTGTGTCTTCTTTGTCTTTTATTTTTAAAGTCAGTCTGTCCATCTCAGCAAAATCTAATATTTTCCGAATTACATCCTTGTCTGGATGTAATTCGTCTGTTCTTGTTTTTCCAGTATTTTGCAAATATAATCCTTGCTGCTGTCAGTATATGCAAAACTAAATACGTGTTAGCCTTCCTGAAGTTGATTTCCTGGCCTGGTCAACCTAGTGGAACTGACATCAGTTTTGGAAGTTTCGTTGTGTTGTATCTCCCTCTGCTTTTATTCCAGTGACTTAGGGAGGTGTCTGCTTGATGTGATTTCACATTTCACCTCATTGTTCTAGACTTTAAAAAAAATGTTTCACCCTTTTTTGCATAGATAAATGGTTGCTGAATGTTCTGATCAAGGTCAGCTTCCTTATTATCTGATGTTCCAACATATGACTAGAAAACTGGATGTACTAGAACAGAAGTGAGTAGTTTAAGGTCCACGTGAAATTTTCTCGGACCACAGCTGTTGAAAAAAAATCTGTTATTTTGAGCAAGGAGAGGCGCAAAAGCAGTTAGCTTTCAAAAAAAAAAGTTAACACATTTTTTTAAGATGGGGAATATAATCAAATCACGTGCACCTACTGCATCTTCTACTTCCCCCTTTAAAATAAAAAGTTTCCCCATCCTTGTGCTAGTACATAAACAGCAGACCAGTGAATAATCCTTCTTCCATCAATAAGTTCTTACAGGCCCATCGAAATTAGTGTCTGTGAGTGCAGTTGCATTAATTTATGGCTATGAGTTAGGATGGTTATATGGCTGTATTATTACGTAGTTTTATCTCTCTTATATATTGTGTTTTAATGCATTTTGACATTATTTATTGTTGCCTATTGCCTAAATATGTAGATCACACCAGGCAGTGTATAAAATTACAAATTTATGAATGCAACGGAATGGAGAATTTTGAGAAGCTACGCATCGGCCTTAGCTGAATTGCTTCCATAACTTAACTGCAGTGTTTAGCATTTCCCTCATACTGCAGAGTGGAGAAAGTAGCACCCACCAGGCATTCATTAGGGCTGTGAGAAGTTTTGATTTAGGGATATGATTCAAAAGCTGCTTGATCAAATCTCCAAATCAGATCACTTCTCCAAATCAGATCGGAAAGTCAAATTGAATCATCAAATCAAACCACCACTGAATCACTTCAATATATTGATTGACTGATTCAAACCTTCTCATTTTCCTGACACTATTTGCATTGACTCAGTCAAAGGTTTCCAACCTTGACAAAATGAAAGACCTGCGGGCTTCACCTCTTAGAATCCAGCCACTTAGCAACTTTAAGACTTGTGGACTTCAATTCCCAGCATGGTTGGCTGGGGAATTCTGGAAGATGAAGTCCATAGGTCTTAAAAGTTGCCAAGGTTTGGACACCCCTGGTTTAATGCATTGAATCAAGGACCCCCCCACCCCTTGCACTGAGGATCTGAATTAGATCAGAGGTGATCTTCACCTCTTCACTGTCCATTTCAGACAATGAAGTAATGAGGGAACAATGAGGGGAGGAGTTACGCTCTCTCAAACTTGCTCTCAGCCTGTCAGGGCAGGTCTGGCAAGAATAACAAAAGCGACCACAAGTGCGGCAAAATCAAATGTTTAATTCCATCAAACAGACCTGGCCTCAGAACGAAGCGAGTTGGCATCAAAGACGACCATGTAAAGCCAGCGCTGGGAGCTCTGCCTTCCAGCACTGCTTTTCAAATGTGCACTCCACCTCCCAATCACCCGATAACTACACACCCCCATCAACCACCATCCGCCCCAGCAACCACATCTGGTTTCTGAATATCTGGTTTCCTCTCAGCTCTCCACTCCGTTCCTCTCAGCTCCTCTCTCCACGCTTTCCACAAGCAGAGATCTCAGCTGGGGGTTGGGCAGCAGTGCGGGGGCCGGAGAAATCAGCTGGGAGTCGGGTATTCAGCTGGGAGGTGCAGAAGGCTCGCATCAAGTTCCAGTGCTCCCCCCCCCAGGTATGGCGAGCCCACGGACCGGGCTTGACACTTGCAAGATTCTGTCATTGCAACCTTACAATACAGGTAGTATTAGTATTCATGGTTTTAGTTTCCTACCTGGACTACCTCAAATGGCTAACATCTGAAAGCACTTCCCTCTCCCCTGTCTTTACTTTCCAGAAAACTAGGGAAGCTCCCTTCTCAGTCCCTCCAAATCCCTCTGTTCTTGTTCCTGACCAAACCAAACAGTAAGATAATAGCAATAGCAATTAGACTTATATACCACTTCACGGTGCTTTACAGCCCTCTCTAAGTGGTTTAGAGAGTCAGCATATTGCCCCCAACAATCCGGGTCCTCATTTTACTGACCTCAGAAGGATGGAAGGCTGAGTCAACCTTGAGCCTGTCAGAATCGAACTGCCAAACTGCTGGCAGCCAGCAGTCAGCAGAAGTAGCCTGCAGTACTGCATTCTAAACACTGCGCCACCACAGCTCTTTACCATTTAAAATCAGCAAGTGTTTAAAAACCTTTAAAGCAACCAAAAAAAAAAGTTGTAGATACGTATTAACTCAAGAATTATATGATTTCTGTCTTGACATTGAGTTATTGCAAAGGAGATAAACAATTTCAGCAGGCACAGATTACAATGTCCTCACCTAAGCTAAACCCATTTTTGTTTTATTTTTCTCCTTTCCTTACCAAAGCTTCCCACCTGGGCAGAGCAGGTAGCAATGACAAGGACAAAGGAGTACATATATTGCAAGCAACTGTGAGTGGCCATTTTCTCCCCACTTTAAAATAATTGTTGTCTGAACTGCCAGTAAACAAGCCTGCCCTCGCTAGGATAGCAGTCAAGGAGGGTGGATTCCTTCACATTGCATCTACTTCATTTTCTGGAACAAGATTGGCACTTGCCAATAAAATGGAGAAGGTGACTATTTTAAGAACCCAATCATCAAGCACCAGACATCAAAGTGGTAAAGATGTGCTCCCTGATGCTAGCAAACATGTACTTAGAGCAGCGAGACACTTCAGATCGGTACAACGTCACAAACCTTCACTCTGCTCAGTGACAGAAGAAGTTGCTTTTTCCATTTGTTTCTGTTAACAAGATCAATATGGCAAGCCAGTTTCCTCTTCAACCCACTAAGCTCATCTCTGGAGCACTTTTTTAGATTTTTTTTAATGGGCATCCAACCAGTTTTAAAGGGAAGACTACGAAAAGCTCCTTTTCTTTCTTTCTTTCTTTCTTTCTTTCTTTCTTTCTTTATTTATTTCTTTCTTTCTTTCTTTCTTTCTTTCTTTCTTTCTTTCTTTCTTTCTTTCTTTCTCTTTCTTTTCTTTTTTTTTTCAATCTGAAGAAATGAAATAAATCTCCTTTGGAGGAAGAAAAGCATAACTGGAACCTAGAGAGGGTAATAATTTGTGGATTTCTGCATCGTTCGGAATAGATTCACAGTCAAATAAGATCAGTTTGGTTTGCATAAAAGATCACAAAAATCAAACAGAAGACTAAAAGAGGTTTTCTGTTTCTTGGTGTTTCTCCCAGAGGTGGGTTCCTCCCGGTTCGGACTGGTTCGCCCGAACCGGTAGCAACCCGCTGGTGACGTCACGGAGCCGGTTCGGTCGGTGCCAGTCCGTGGACGCCGCCATCTATTTTTTGGAATTATTTTTGGGGGGGGGGATTTTTTGGGGGGGAATTTTTTTATTTTTTTTCTTCTGCGCATGTGCAGAAGGTGAGTTGCCGGCACTGCGCATGCACCACCATCTTGTTTTTGGCTTTTTTGGCATTTTTTTGGCATTTTTTGGCATTTTTGGCACTGCGCATGTGCGCCCACGAGGCGCAGCCACTCAGCACGGGAGGAAACGAACCGGCGGCGAGGTAAGTTAGAACCCACCCCTGGTTTCTCCTTTAGTAAACCAGTGTTTTGCTAGAGAAATGCTCCCTGAACATGGGCTCCAGCACGATTCTGAAAGGTCAGAAGACAACACCTCTGGTTCTGGTGACCGACACAAATTAGATCCTACAGCCAATGTTTTGCTCTTAAGAGTTGGGAATGTCTTTTCAATTGCAAATGTTCATGAAGATTCTAAATGCTCCAGGTCATGGTTGTCCCAAAGGTGCTTTTTCCAAAAGGCAACTGGACTTTCTTGGGGTTTTTTTCCCCTTTTAAAATGTTTTGCTTCTCATCCAAGAAGCTTCTTCAGTTCTCTCATCAAGAAAGCTTCTTCTTCAGAATTGAAGAAGCTTCTTGGATGAGAAGCAAAACGTTTTCAAAGGAATAATAATTTTTTTAAAAAACTCAAGGAAGTCCAGTTCCATTTTGGAAAAAGTACCTTTGGGACAACTTTTCAATTGGTTAATATAACTTATATTTTGTACTTGCCTTCATGAGAATACACACCTTCTGCTGAATTCTAACATCTGGCTGAGCAACAGCTCCAGAACCCATTGTAAACTGAGTAAGATTAAAACAGAGGAATAAAATTATATCCTCATGGGAAGATATGGTTTCTGGGAGAGCAAATTCCCCTAGACTGCCTTGTGGCTATTGACCAATTATTGACTAATGTATTTGTCTCCTGCAGCTGCCCTACCACAAGGAACATTCATGAAGAAGAAAAACACCCCAAACTGTATTGAACATCTCAAAATGTTAATTCCATCTAGACTGCTGCTAATCTATTTTTATCTGTAGGTAGTGTGGTTTGGGCTGCGTAGGGTTATGCATAAGGCAATACGTAGGAAGCTGTTAAACAGGATTAAATGGTGATATTTTTTTAAAAGCAGAGAGATATGAATTGCAGCTCTCAAAGGTATTGTTTGTGCCTTCCCAGAAAAAAAAATCACTATATTACAACTCCAGTGGTAATAGATAAAGTAAAGGTAAAGTAAAGGTTTCCACTGTCCAGTCGTGTCCGACTCTAGGGGGCATAGCTCATCTCCGTTTTTTGGCTGAGGGAGCCAGCATTGTCCAAAGATGCTTCTGTGGTCATGCGACCAACATGAATATATACCAAGGTGCATGGAATGCTGTTTCCTTCCCAGCGAAGTGGTACCTATTTATCTACTCACATTTGCATGCTTTCGAACTGCTATGTGAGCAGGAGTTGGGGCAAGTAACAGGAGCTCACCCCATCACGTGGCACTCAGGCAGTGGTGGGTTGCTACCGGTTCACCCCAGATTGGGCGAACCGGTAGCAGCAGCGGGAGGCTCCGCCCACCCGCCCAGACATCATCAAAAATGCTCTGCGCATGCGCAGAAGCATTGCGCACGCACAAAGCACGCCCGCACGCTCCCGTTCCCAAACCGGTAGGAAACATAAGTGAAACCCACCACTGCATTCAGGTCTTGAACCTGGGCTGTCAGCTGGAAAGTAGACAGTCCCAACTCCTGCCCACCTATCAGTTTGAAAGCATGCAAGTCTTTAACCAATGAGTCATTGTGCCCCCTTATGTGGTAATAGATTTAGATTTATATCCTTTCATGCCTTTCACTCAAGAGTTCAAAACGCTTCATGTAGCAACCCAAACTGAACCAAAGGGGTACCACGGCTTAGGGGTAGATTAGAAACTGGGTTTCACTACTACTGGTTCAAAACACGCCTGGACCACACTGGCTTTACATTGACTTTTAATTAATTCATTACACTGAATGAAATCCAGTCAAATCAAGATTTTGTCTTAGCTCCTAATTTTTGAAATGTAAGCCCCAGCACCCTTTGCAAAGACCGAATCTGTATCCTCGGTCCAGAAAATGTTGGGTGCTCCCATTCTAACGAAGATAATATACCCCCCCTTTTTTTTTTTAGTTTTGGTTCATTTTTGGATAGAACGTAGTGCAGCATTTTTATTTATTTTATTTAGCAAATTAGAAACCACTCATCTTGCTGACAAAGGGACCCTGGGCAGTATACAAATAAATTATTAAAACATTAAAAAAAAAATACCTCTATGTCAAATTTAAAAACAAGCCAAGATGATTAAAATTCAACGTTGAAAGTTAATTCAAAGAGGTATTGCAGGAAAGGATGGTAGTGAAATGCAAAATCAAGAGGAAAATAGCAAGAGGGATTCTTCTTCATTAGAAGCGAAGCCCCGTTTTGCATTTTTGAGTATTTCCTCTTCCCCTTTCAGCATTTCAAGGTTTTGATTTTGGAGGCTGTTATTGCTTTTTTTTTTTTAAATCCGATGTCCACAAACAGCTGCAGTGACTCCATTATTCAGTACAATACTCGGTGATACGAACACCTGTTTTAAAGACAAGCAAAGAGCCAGCTTTTTTCCTATCTTTGGTGTCACTGTTGCTCCTCTTTAATTTTTTTTCTTTTTCTTTTTGTTGTCAGCTCAGCTGTATCGGGAGAGAAATCAAAGGAGCAAAAGGGGGAAACCATCTTCCTCTGCTTGCATTTTAATGTCTGGCTCTCTTGTCAATTAACCATGCTTTTTTGTTTAAAAGGGAAAACTGATTTGTGTACAAGGAGATTTCCTTTGCTTCCAAGGGTTGCTTGCGTTTCAAGCTAAGGAAGTTCCATTCCTAAGAGGTCTGTAAGGGGCATGCATAAGTGCACCAGCGTGCCTACCGTCCCTGTCCTAAAGTCCCCATGTAATAGAAAATTATGTACTCAAAACCATGTTTGTACTTATTATATATTTTATTTATTTTTTATTTATTTATTTTATTTATTTATTTGTCAAACACGTATAAAATAACAGATATAGGAATAAACATGATTATGAATACAGGGTAAGGATACAAATAAATGGGGACAGTAGGACAGGGACGTTAGGCACGTTGGTGCGCTTATGCACATATACTCATTAATGTTTATACTTTGCTGTAATCATATACATGCTTGACAAAATAAATAAAATAAAATAAAATAAAAAAATAAAGCTTCATATATGCAGTAAGTGAGCATGGGACAGGGAGAATGGGATGAGAAAGACCATACAGTAGTGGCCAAAATTGAGGAAACGTTTTGGGAAAAGTGTATTTTTGAGGTTTGATGGCTAATAACACCACTTCTTTTGGGAGTAGTACCATAAAATTATATATCAATGGAAAGATAATTTAATCAAGAATGTAATGCAACAATATTTGTTCAATTATCTGTATTCTGTGAAAAGTTATAGCCAAATAACCAGAAAAAGGAAGCACAACTTGCTTAGGTTGATATCAGGTAGCTTTCCTTCAGTTGATTGTAGCCAATGAGCATGAGTGTTTAGAGAGCCAATCAGGTATCATCTTGTTTTGGTAATGAGCCAATCAGATCACAGTTGGATTCAGTCATTGATGTCATGTACTGAAGCTGAGAGGAGGACATTTGTCACTGTGTGATGTGATCGCTATCAAGTTGGTTGGGGTTTTTTGTGTTCTTTCATTTAGTGAGCTTGTAAAACGTAATAAAATTAAAGTAATGGTGCAAAGAGTTGACTGGTCAGACTCAGACCCAGAAAGCGATGTAAAATAGTATTATTACGTGAACAAGACTACAGTTATAAAGAAATTAGAAGAAAAATTGGTGGAAACTTAACCAACCAAAGGTGGCATTTCTAAGTTTTTGAAGAGGTATAAGGAGACTCAGTCACTACAAAACCACACTGGTAAAGGTGTACAACAGCAAGTGATGATAGAAGAATTAAGAGACTGTGCCTACATGACAGAAGAAAATCATCTGGGTGTATACAAGATGAAATGGCGCAATGCAATGTGAAGTTGAGTACAAGGACTGTTAGGCGCAGACTGCAGGAATTTGGCCTAAAATCTAGAATTCCACAAAAAAAGCCACTTTTATCTCTCAAACAAAGGTTGAAAAGACTAAACTGGGCTAAAACCCATGTTACCTGGACAGAGGATATATAATTTTATGGTACTACTCCAAAAAAAAAAAAGTGGTGTTATTTGCCATCAAACCTCAAAAATACTGTACACTTTTTCCCACAATTTTGGCCACTACTGTACATCTGAAAAAAAGCTGCCTGCAAGTGTGTGACTCTTGGGAATAGCTGCCTTTCAAAAGGCATGTATCACATGAAAAGTGTTTGCAAATTGGGGAAGCTTGCAAATAATGAACCTCCAGATTTTTTTTAATTGCAACAACAAAAAAGACAGATGGAATGCAATAATTGGTTGTAATCTTGCAATGTTAGCATGCACTAATCCTCAATCCAACCCTGCATGTGCTAATCCTCAGTCCAAGCCATGCTCATCATGTAGTGGAATCATACAGACTTTAGAATCAATAGATAATTGCCAGAGGAAGTGAAAAGCTTTTTTCTTTAATCTTCTCTTGCCCCCTTCTTCCTGAGCCCCAAATTTCAAAGTCCTGACAAACTGTTTGCTGCAATAAAAAGTTGCGAGAGAGGTTGATGATTTACAGTTTCCAGCCCTCAACTTCTTGCCATGTACAAAGCAAGTCTTGTTAAGTACTGTAAACCATCCGTTTCTGACTGTTTTACTTTGGATCAGAAATTACGGTAAAATCAATTAGCTACTTTTACCAAGAGAAAGTTATTGACTCCTGCCTTCTTTACCAACTTTAAATTGGTAAAGTTACAAAACCCATCTCTCTCTCTCTCTCCACTGAGGCTGTTGGCAGTTGTCGTATATAATCTGTGCTATCGGACCATTCCTTGCAAATGTAGGTTGTAGAACAGTAACCTCAGCATTACAATATCAAGCAGGCTGTTAACCTATTTGAAGGCTGGCAGGAACTAAATTACCAGTGCACTGCTAATAACCATTTGACATAATTTGCAAGAGTCAGCAAAATGAGCCCCATAGAGGAGACGAAAACCCCACCATGCTACAAGCAAATGGGAGACCAGGGGGTTGAACGCAGATACTCCCGCTCTGAAAATACACCCCAGCCCAGCGGAAAGTATACAAGATGCCTCTTGTTTCTGCACCACAAAGAGACACAAAGGCAAAGCGAGCGTCGTTTAGTATTTACAGCCATGCTTAGAGAAGTGAGACACCGGTCCAGAGGGACTCTACTAAACTAACGGCCCTTCACCTTTTGTTCCATAATGGATGCTGATGTTTCTAATTAAAATTGGAGTCTCAGCTAAGCAAAGTAATGAGTCTTTCCCCCTGCTGATGTTTGGGTCTACCTGAATCTTTGCTGATCTCTTGAAAATGAGGGCAGCTGGGTTGACAGAAAAAGAGCTTGCTCAAAAAAAAAAAAAACAACCCAAAAAAACCCAAAAGGTCCAATTCAATTGCTTTGCAAAAGGTCCAATTCACTCACATGGCCCAAAGAGTCAATTATACAATACCTGCTGTTGGAGGGAATAACTTTATCTTGTTGAGATTCTGAAGTATTAAGCCTATTGTATGCCAGGAAAAGGTTGAGGATAAACATTGCACATGCCCCAACTTTTACATCTTGAATATGCAGCAGAGAAGCCACAATGTAGTATTAAAGTAGTAGTCCTATAGGCAAAAGGTTACTGAAGACCAGTGTTGAAATCCAATTTTTTTTTTTACTACCGGTTCTGTGGGCATGGCTTGGTGGGCGTGGTGTGGCTTGGTGGGTGTGGTTTGGTGGGCATGGCAGGGGAAGGATACTGCAAAATCTCCATTCCCACACCACTCCAGGAGAAGGATACTGCAAAATCCCCATTCCCTCCCCACTCCTGGGGCCAGCCAGAGGTGGTATTTGCTGGTTCTCCAAACTACTCAAAATTTCCACTACCGGTTCTCCGGAACCTGTCAGAACCTGCTGGATTACACCCCCGCTGAAGACTGGAGAAGATTCCTGTTATGTCCAGTTAAAAGGTCACAAAGTAAGATAGGAAAGAATAGTGCTGGTGGATCCATAACATGAAGCAATTTGCCATGTATCTCTTCCAGCAAGAATGTGGTTTGGCATGACTGTAACTCAAAGTTATGTCTGAGCCTGATCAGTTATGGTTCAGTCAATAACCATGATCATATGAACATGGTTTAGTAAAATCTGTGAGTTCAGAGAATGTTTGGTGAATATCCAGAGGTAAATATTTGGAATGCTAAGGAGCGGTGAATAAAGTTCTAATGGAAACAGTGGGATATGATTAGATTTTTTTTTCAAGCAGGATACAATGATAGAAAGATAAAGCAGCTGACTTCAGCTAGGCGAGAGTCAAGCATAAAGAAAATAGATTGGATTTGTTCCTTGTTGCTTCAATGAGCAGGACTAAAATTAATGATTAGAAATGGCAAAGCAGCAATCTTTTTGCTCAGTGTTAGAAGACAACTTCTAGTATGAACCTTCTGTTTCTAGGCATGAGTTTTCGTTCTTTAGATATGTTAAAACAAGAGGTTGCACACCTTGGCCTCCAAATCTTTCAGCATTTCAGGAGGCCTTGAGAGAAGAGAAGAGAAGAGAAGAGAAGAGAAGAGAAGAGAAGAGAAGAGAAGAGAAGAGAAGAGAAGAGAAGAGAAGAGAAGAGAATTCTGTATTGGCCAAGTGTGATTGGACACACAAGGAATTTGTCTCTGGTGCATAAGCTCTCAATGTACATACAAATAACAAAGTGATAGGTCATATATCATATATTTACAATCATTAATCATAAGGAATAAAGATGACACAACATGAAGAATATATTTATATTTTGGGTGGGTTAGGGATGAGAACAGGAGGGGTAAGCCTCTGTGAAACAAATCACTTTGATTTCAACCTTAAACACCCCAAAAATAACACACAATAAAGGATCTAAACTCATGGCTGTGCCACTATTTGGGGGATTACTTCTGGGCAAAATCTCAGGAATTTTATTTATGACATTTTGACACCATAGAAATATTCAGTATTAAGGATGGGATTAAAGGCTATTTGCACCCATTCCTGCCCTTAATTTAAAACAAATAGGTACTAAACTTTAGTACCTTTAAACTTCAGCCAATTTAGTACTGGATTTCAATAACATGTTATTGAGGGTCTGGGGGATTCATGGAATATCAGGAGCAGCCAATGGGCAGTGTTTGTCTACCTTTAGTTTAACTAGCATTTACATTTACTGTAAACATCAATCAGAATTTAGATGGCGTAGGTAGTAGCGTGTTGAACAGAGCAAGATGTTAGATCCCTTCAAATGAAATGATTCTTCTTATGTTTATCACTGCTTAGCGAAAAGAATGTGGAAATGAAGGAACCTGACATTTAACCTCTGCTAGGCTCAAAAAGTGAATCTTACAAAAAAAAAAACAAGGAATTCTTCTGCCTCCTTTTGTATATGGTTTCTTTTCCTTTGCTTTAAATCATTGGAACGAAAAGAATGTGGAAATGAAGGAACCTGACATTTAACCTCTGCTAGGCTCAAAAAGTGAATCTTACAAAAAAAAAAACAAGGAATTCTACTGCGTCCTTTTGTATATGTTTTCTTTTCCTTTGCTTTAAATCATTGGAAAACAAAGCTACGACATAGCAAATTGCTAAACCAAATCAACCTTGTAGCCTGGCCTAGTATCCTGTATCTGACAGCAGTTAGAAGCGGATGTTTGAGCAATAGGCATAAGAATGGAATGTTAGTAGCAAGTATTCCAATAATCAGCCTCCAGGGAAAGCTGCTTTTTAAAGTTTTGTCAGACACTAGCAACCTTATCCCCTCAAATGAACGTGATTAAGTAGCTGACTGTCCATTACAGAATATTGAATATTTGCCGTCTGAAATAGTCTCACTTGGAGAAATCGTTTAAGGAATATGGCTTAATAGGATGTCAATAGATCAAAGCAAATAGTTACACAGAGCAAGGGCACCAATGCCATTGGGAAGAGCTGACTTGAGTTCGATGATCATACGAAGTTTTCCAAAACTGAGCACAGAACCACTTTACAGCTGAATTCTTGCTCAGCATTACACCATAATGTGGTTTATTTGATTCAATGGGAGATGTAAATTCAGCCATAGTTAACTTATAAAGCCTTGTTTGGGATGTTCTGTTTTATCTGCCCACTTATTTATTTTTATTTATTTCATTCATTCATCGAATTTGGAGAGCACCCATCTGGCTTACAGAGCCACTCTGGGAGGTATATAATTAAAATATAAGAAATATATACAGTAGTTTTTGGAGTATAAGATGCACTTCCCCCCCCCCTAAAAGTGGGTGAAAATTGCTGTGCGTCCTATACACCAAATGTTGCCAAAGCTCCACCCACCCGTCAGCCCCTACCCGCCGGCCATTTTCAGCCTCCGCGCATTGCGTTTTTGGCCTCCACGTGTTGCATTTTTGGCCTCCGCACATCACATTTTCGGCCAGTTCCAGGCAGCAGGGATCGGCGGCATCGGTCGTGGTGATCCATGCCACCTGGAACTGGCTGAAAATGTGATGAGCGGAGCCCAAAAATGGAGCGTGCGGAGGCCAAAAATGTGATGCACGGAGGCTGAAAATGCGACGTGCGGAGGCCAAAAACGCGACACGCAGAGGCAGCGATCAGCAGCTATGTGCTGTGGTGATCCCAGCAGCCTGGAATGGGTCTAAAATGGAGCGCGCTGAGGCCAAAAACGCAATGCGCGGAGGCGGTGATGGGCTCTGGCGATCCCCGCAGCCTGGAACAGCTGATTGGCGGCATTCCGGGAGGCCGATCCAACTGCCAATCAGCTGCTCGTGCTTAATCAGGCTGCAATAACATGCTGAAGCTGACCAGGCTGTTTGCTGTTTGCTGCAAGGACGCTAGACAGATGAATACCGATGGATGCTGGTAGGCAGAGGCAGATTTTTTTTTCTTGTTTTCCTCCCCAAAAACTAATGTGTGTCTTACACTCCGAAAAATACGGTAAATATTATATATTTATAATATATAATAATCCGCGGTGGCGCAGTGGTTAGAGTGCAGTACTGCAGGCTACTTCTGCTGATCACCGGCTTCCAGCAGTTTGGCAGATCGAATCTCACCAGGCTCAAGGTTGACTCAGCCTTCCTTCCTTCCGAGGTCAGTAAAATGAGGACCCAGATTGTTGGGGGCAATATGCTGACTCTGTAAACTGCTTAGAGAGAGCTATAAAGCACTGTGAAGCAGTGTATAAGTCTAAGTGCTATTGCTATTGCTGCTATTATATTCCAGTATGAGGCAGTTAAAACAGGTATTAAATAATTATAATTAAAAGTTAAAATGATATCTTATTCAACAACTATGAACAAACAATGGTTTGGGCACCCAGTCATGGATTGGCCAGTGTAGTTTTCTTGATCAAAGTCTGAGGTCTTTTTCAGCAGACAAAGGTAAAGGTTTCCCTGTCCAGTCATGTCCGGTTCTATGGCATGATGTTCATCTCTGTTCGTAGGCCAAGGGAGCCAGCATCGTCCAAAGACATTTTCTGGGGTCATGCAGATGGCATGGCTACCCACCAGAGGTGCACAGAATGCTGTTACCTTTCCGCCAAAGGGGTACCTATTAATCTACTCATATTTGCATGCTTTCGAACTGCTAGGTGGACAGGAGCTGGGGCAGGAATCAGGGGTGAAATGCTCCCGGTTTGCTCGTACCTGTCGGTCGCCATAGAGCCGGTCGCCAAGGTAGCACGAGGCACCGCCCATCCACCCGGACGCCGCCATTTGTGTTCTTTTACCCTCTGCGCATGCGCAAAGTGTTCTGTGCACTCGCAGAGGGTAAAAGAACCCAAATGGTGGCGTCCGGGCAGGTGGGCGGCGCCTCGCGCTACCTTGGCGACTGGCTCTACGGCGACCGACAGGTACAAGCCAACCGGGAGCATTTCACCCCTGGCAGGAATGGGAGCTCTACCCATTACATGGTGCTCAGATCTCAAACCTGGGCTATTTAGCTTTCCAGCTGATAAGCCCTGTGCCTTTAATTGCTGAACCATCGGAGCTTAGCAAAATTTTTCAGCACTTGCTAAGAATGTTTGGATCATTCTAAATCATGCATTCTTGATTTATGAATGCTCATAAATTATTATTGGTGCCATGAATGCTCAAAATTATTTGATTGCATGTGGTAGAAGAAAGAGGCATCATAGACCTGGGCAACTATAGATGGGTTTGCATTTCATTCTATGCAACTAAAGCCTACATTTTCTATAAATTTAGATGAACTACATTCTGTTATCTGTGGTTGAATGCCAATATAGGATAAGCACCAAAGTCCATTCCTTGATGCTCTCTTTGTTCTTTCACAATAGGGTAGCACTGAAGAGATTCTACTAATTTTGCATGCAAATACAAAATTATGCAGCACCTTTTGAATCCTCCTCCAAACACATCAAATTTCACATAATCATAATTGAATATTAAAATGGAATAAAAATATGAAGCAGACTCACGACAAGGTACAAGTCATTTAAAAAAAACTAACTCTCTACAGATTCTACTCTGTTTTTCTCATCAACCACCTATTTCGATAACCACAAAGATTATTTTAAACAATCTCTCACACCAAATCATGAACAGGATTTTATTTATTTATTTTTTACTACTGAATCCATTTCTAGGCTCCCTGTTTTCTAAAATTCCCCCTTTGTTCTGTCTTTCAGCTTGGTCCACACTCAAGACAATTCTGATTTATTTTCAAATATCCTTGAAGACTTTCTCTTCATAACTCATAAAATGCTAGGCATTGTCCTTCTAAATCAGTCAATTTTAAAAAATGGAAGGAAGTTGTGTTTTTGTGCTCTGTAGTTACAGCCGAGACTTCTATGTATTATTGATCAGAAAAAGAATGGACAGTCTGAGTCACTTACAGAAAAAATGTTGAACTAAAGAATGTTCAACTGATCACCCAACTGTGAGTTGGAATGGGAGAAGGAATGAGGATTCAATGTATCTAGACAGGCAAGGGAAGATGTTTTGAAAAGGACCATTGTTCTCCAAAACATCAATGCTAACGTATCAATTTCCCCAAAAGTCTAAATTGCATCTGACTCCACTAACAAAACACAGCTTATGAACTTCAACCCATCTCCTTTGTTCAATTCAATTCAATTCAAACCTTTATTGTCAGAGTACAATATGTGTACAATGAGATTGGCTGAGCCTCCCTTCATGCACCCCCCAACACAATACAACTCACAGTGAAAGATACACACACACACACAAATCCCTAACCCAGTGAATCCTACTAACAAACACTCAGTCCTATTGCACCATGTGAACTTATTGCACGTCGCACCGGCCCCGCAAGTCAATCGTACTATGTTGCTATAGAGTTATTTTTCATTCAGGAATCTGACAGCCCACAGATAAAAACTGTTCTTCAGCCTGTTTGTGTGGCTGCCTATGCTTCTATATCTCCTTCCAGATGGTAGGAGAATAAAGAAGGGCTGACCAGGGTGTGAGTCGTCCCTGAGGATTTTCCTCACTCTTCTAAGGCAGCAAGCCCTAGCGATGTCGTCTAGTGGTATCAGGGGACAGCCCACGATGTTTTGTGCTGTGCTCACCACCCTCTGTCTTTCTATCCATGGCTGTCAAGCCAGCATACCACACCGTAATGCAATGAGTGAGGACGCTTTCTATTGTGGACCGGTAAAAGGAGGTCATCAATTGTTATTCCACTTTATTTTTTCGCAAGACCCTAAGGAAGTGGAGTCTTTGTTGGGCCTTTCTGGCCACCTGGGTCATGTTGATTTTCCAGGTGAGATCTTCGCTGAGATAGACTCCCAGGAGGGAGTCTCTCCACACAGCCCCCCTCGAGGTAAAGTGGGGCAGGTTCCTCTCTCTTCTTCTGGAAGTCTAACACCATCTCCTTTGCAACCAAAGCTATGCAGCCAAAAGAAACCCAAAGATTTCTCCCGACTGGAAACATATGAGTGAGTTATCAGATCTTTAATAATCTCAAAATAATCGTGCTTCCTTCTTACAACAGCATATACCAGGAAATTGGATCCAATTCTATCAGTGAAACAACACAACTGCACCCAGAATAAAAGTTCATAATAATGGAAGAAACTCCCATAAAATATAAAAGAAGCATTGTTGCAGAAAGCTTTTCTTCCACGATAGATGTATGAAGTTGCCTTACTCTGCGTCTTCTCATGAACAAAGCTGTGCCAAAAAAGAAGCCGCAGTTCAGTGCTACAATCTCACTTCCCATTTACAGTACATTCAACCTGAACATATCTTCAGGTTGAACCTAAAATGGAAAAGCTTGTATCTGAAAATGTTGAGGGACAGTGCCCACCAGTGTTGATAATACATATGTCAGGGTTCCAAGTAACACCCCCAGCAGAAGTAAAACTCCAAGGCAGGCATTCTCCTCAAAGTTCCATTTTATTAGAGATGTCATATTGGCACATCTGGGGGAAACCCGAATCTGAAAGGCTTCCAGGTTTTCCCCACCCAAATCAAAATCAAAAAAGTAGCAACTTCAAATCTCAATCAACAAATGCTCTGTCTTACACTTTGGCAAAAAGAATCAGAACACAAAATACAAGCTTGGAGGACACGACCTTGTAGACGACCCTCATTCTGCCAAGGATCTTGAAGTACTCATATCTAATGATCTAAGTGCCAAAGCCCACTGTAACAACATTGCCAAAAAGGCACTAAGAGTAGTCAACCTAATCCTGCGTAGCTTCTTCTCTGGCAACATTACACTGCTAACTAGAGCATACAAAACATTCGCTAGACCAATTCTCGAATACAGCTCACCTGTCTGGAACCCGCACTGCATATCGGACATTAATACAATTGAGAGAGTCCAAAAATATTTCACAAGAAGAGTCCTCCACTCCTCCACTCGCAACAGAATACCTTATTCCACCAGACT
>QLTV01012191.1:2023048-2034780 GCA_003457575.1 Thermophis baileyi
TTGTTGTAAATGCAACCCAAGATGGTTTAAAAGGGTAGTCTATAGTGAAATAAATTGTCATAAAGAAAACACCGCTTTGATATGGGCTGTCTTTAAGACCCATAAATGTAACTTGCCCATAAAGCATCTCACATCCAGCAGGGCCTGCAGAACACTGAGCTGGTGGGACACAAACAAAGTCACCAAGATCCTTGTTAATGTGTTTCTGAGTTCCTTGTTCCTTTCCAATGAGGGGAAACAGGAAGGCTCCGACAGGGGAAAACAGCAGGCCACGATCTCCGGTGTGGAAGCAGGCCCCGACCAGGTGCTCACAGGATGGACTCCGATGAAACATGCCCAGGAGGCCCACTGCTAAACGGCCTCGGCCGTCTCCCTCCCAGACAGCTGGATGATTACAAACAGAGACCATCTGCGAGTTGTTCCATTACAGTTTCAAAAGTTTTTCACTCTCTCAGAGGCAGGAAAAGTGTGTGTGCCTGGAACAAACAGTCCCATTTCAGGTTTCAACACACACACACAGCTGTCAGATCAGACCAGCAATTCACCCAAGGCCACACAGATAACAAGGAAAGGAACACACATCAGAATTAAAACCGTCTCTGGAACAAAAACCTGCCTGGTCAGTTCCCCAGAAAGAAGCCAAAACTCAATCCGAGGTTTGGAGCACCAAAACAGGTCAGTTAGCCAGTCCAACAGTTGGTCTTCATAGATCTTCCGTTTGTGAACCATGACAAGTGTCTGGCCCAAGATGATTCAGGATAAGGAGGCGATCACTTCCATATGAACCACCATCCCAAAGAAAAGAGGAAAAATATCGAAAAGAGATGAGAAAATATGCAAAAATGCAAAAATCATGTAGGGTGTGTGTGGTGTGTGTGTGTGTGTGTGTGTGTGTGTGAGAGAGAGAGAGAGAGAGAGAGAGAGAGGGAGAGAGGGAGAGAGGGAGAGAGAGAGAGAGAGTCCTACAAGTCAGGAAAGACACGGCCCTGCAGATTTCTTCACTACCTGACTCTGTGGTTTCTTCCCCAAACCCAAAATACTTTAACCTTAGACTGCCTACTGTCGACCTCACCCCATTCCTAAGAGGTCTGTAAGGGGCATGCATAAGCGCACCAGCGTGCCTACCGTCCCTGTCCTACTGTCCTATTGTCCTCATCTATCTGTATTCACTTTGATTATGTTTATGTTTATACCTATACCTGCTATCTTGTACATGTTTGACAAATAAAATAAAAAATTAAAAATTAAAAAATTAAAAAAAAATGCTGTTGGAAGTGGTTTGCCATTGTGTTCCTCCTAGGCCTGAGAGTGACTAAAGCCACCCAGCTGGCTTTGTGTCTAAGGCAGGACTAGAACTCCCAGTCTCCCAGTTTCTAGCCTGGTGCCTTTAAACGCTACACAAATGATCTCTTCTTCCTTACATTTGTCTAACCATGCTGAAATATTTCCTTCAGGCTTGGAATATGACCCGTATATTATATAATAAGCAGGAGCGGAATGAATAACAAACAGAATACGTACATTACCCAAGACATAATTTGTGATGTAAGATAATAGTGGGCATACATCTAAATGTACTTAGAGCCCAGGAGCTAAGATTGGCTGGGAGGGGGGAAAGTCCAATCAGCTATTTTTGGAAAATCAAGAAGCATTCTTTTACTGTCTCCAAAGTCACAGCTACTAAGCATTTTAGCATCATTGAACCTCAAGACTGCATGTAGAAATTATGTCTGGGACCATTGATCAACGTATCCTCCAGGAATTTTTCTAATCCCCTTTTAAAGCTGTCAAAGCTACAGTCTTTTAAACTAGAAACCTTAAAACCAATTAATCAGAGACTAAGAGCTAAGAAACATAGACATGAGCAATGTAAACATGGCACAGGCCCACTCCCATATAGGCATACATAAGCCCGCCTTTCCCACATACAGGACCGATAACAAACTTTTCTTTCATCGTAATGAGGTTAGACTATCTACATCTCTTTAACTGCACCACCTTCCAAAAGCAGGTTTCCAGCACAACTCTAAACATCTATCAGCCCACTACTATGAACATTATATGTTGAGTTATTAAAGTTCAAACTGAAAGTCGTCAAACATGCCATAAGTATTTATTATTAAAATAATAATAACTAAAAACTTGATTAATGCAAGATTCTTCAGCTCACTGGTTATTCTTATTTGAAGGTATGCTCCAAAGTTTGAAATGAGATTGATGGGATGTAGCAAATAACACTCATTAAGAAAATTGCAGTCTCATTAAAGGTTGGGCAGGGTGGGTTTATGCAAAACACTAGGCATAAATTACCCAGCTGCGTTTTTGAGTCCATTATATCATGCAAACACCAGCCTAGGTGATTCATTGATGGTTTAATAGGTTGGACAAAACCAAGTGATTGTGTTAATTCATCAACACAATACAACTGGTGTTAAACCAATCCTGAGCATGCCAGCCGTGTGAACACAATCATAGTTCTACCACACCCAGAGAGAAATTTATTTATTAAATTTATATGCTGCCCATCTCACTATCTAAGCGTGTTTTATATCCAAAACATGACTTATAGAGAAGAAGAGTTCCACCTCCTCCCTCTTTCTAATCTCCATTGAGATTTTGTAACCTACATACTGTGCATACATATGTACATATGAAATAACAACAAATCCAAAGCTATTGGAACCCAGGCTGTGGTTTCCTGAGAACTAGCCTGTGCAAGTCATTATTTTATAGAGGTTACATTTGTTGGACAACTTGATTAGGTCTGCTTGGAAGGTGAGAAATTTAACAGCCTCTTCGGTTTGCCCCCCAGGGTTGTCTCCTGCCGAATGCAGGAGCAGATAATAGGTGGCGAAGGCATTCATTAGGTCTTTGGTTCTACCAGTTGCTTAGCGTGCTAGAAGGGTTGGACCGCTTTAATCACTGCCCTTGAGGCTTGCTGCGTTAAGACTGGCAGTCAGAATCCAATTCCCCTTAAAACAGAAAATTGGCTACATCATGTTTTTTCAGCAATGAATCAAGTTCCTTCAATAAACTCAAAGAACCTGTTCAGGACTCGTCTGCCTTTCTCCTGTCTTCCCCCCCCACACACACACACACATTTTGATTTCTTCTTTGTGTGTGTTTTTTCTTGTTTTGTTCCATGGGCAGTTTTTACCTAATTGACTCAGTTTGACTTCTTGAGAAAATTCTTTAATTGCATGCCCCTTCCGTAGGCTTCTTCTACTGATCTACCAAGGCTGTTCACTCATGCTTGCATTATGCTCTAGCCTGACATTTCTCAAGTTGCTTTGAGGGCATCTGCAATCGCAGGGGCAAAGCAGCGCTACAAATAGCATCCTGAGCAAAGAAAATGCAGAGAGGAGACGTTGAACATATTCAAGCGGTTAGCTGGCATGGAAAGAAATAAAAGTATGGAAGCAAAAGGAATATTCGCGGAACTCAAATGTTCAGCTCCAAGGGGCCACGTGGTCTTCTATTCTGTTAAATTTCAAAGACCTTCTTTTAAAAATGCCCATGAAAATAGGCCACATTGCGACAGAGCTTTTTACTGTACTTTTCAACAATATATATTGTTTATGTGCAATTAACCTCATATGAGCCATTTTTAAAGGTGAAGCCTCTTTTTAATGCCCTTTTCAAGGCAACGTTATATAATGGCTTTTATAATAATAGCTGAGGACTAGTGTACTTTTTTTTAAAACATAATTTTAACTTTTTTAAATGGATGGATGAATGAATACGTGTTATTGCTGTAATTATATTAAGACATGGACTTATAAACACAATAACTTAATACAAACATTTAACATTGTTTCTAAGAATGGCTAAAATTACAAGTAACCAGTTGAGGAGTTTTTAGCAAAACTTCCTCCTAATAAACCAGCCGGTAAGAACATTTTTAATGGAAAATTATGAATACTGGTAGTTTCCAGTATTTGCTTCGATGAATTAATGGTTTGAAGTAGGAAAAAAAATGAAAATTGTTTGTTGGAATTTTTTTTTTACTTATTTATCAACATTAGAATGTTTACTGTCAGAATTGGAACTTTTTAACTTGCATATGAATATTCTACTTTTAGAGCTAGGCAATAAAATGGAGCGGCACGGTGGCCTAGAGGTGAAGACACTTCGGAAGGTTGTGAGTTCAATCCTAGGCAGCGACAGATGTTTCTCTATCAGGGCGCTAAGATAAAATATCTGCTGCCAACTCCACATAGGCGTCAGGAAGGGCATCCAGCCAGTAAACGCTCAGCTCCATTCAGTCGTCCCGATTCCACCCCAATAAAAGGGATTACAGGGTAATAATAATTAAAAGAAACAGCTAGGCAATGAAATGGACACATTTCTGATGCTACAAACAAAAATAGTTTTATCACTACAGACTCTCGTAAACTGGTTGAATGGGTTTCAAAATAGCAAGCAGAGTTCAGGGTAAAGTGTAAAGTGATAAAGTGATAAAGGTTGCCTCCGTCACCAGCAAATCTAGAGAAGATCTATACACCAAGGAGCAGATTCAATGAAACTGATCTAGAAGTCAGTGTAAATACCTCATTGAAAATGTGCAGCTGCTGGGGAAAAAAAGGAGTGAATTCTACATAGGAAATCATTTGGACATCGATTGAACACAAATCACTGTTGTAATAATGACCTTATACCAGGGGTGAAATCCTCTGAAGTCTGCTACCGGTTCGCTTCACATGCGTTTTGTGCACACATGTGCGCTGCACTCGCATGCGCACCGCAGGCACTACCGTGCAGCGCTGAAAAAGGAGCATTTTGAAGCCATCAGAGTCTGCAAAGATAAGTAGAACAGCGAGGGGGGGATCAGCTGTGCTGCACGATTTAGTCTAGATCGCACGGCACAGCTGATCGTCACACAGCTGATCGTCGGATATACCGGTTCACCCGAACCGGTAGCATTTTTTACTACCAGTTCAGGCGAACCGGTCCGAACCAGTAGCATTTCACCTCTGCCTTATACCAATCTATGATGAGAATACACTTGGTTGTCAAGATTCAAAAGGCGCTTTTGCTGTTGTAATTATTATCACTTCTCAGCTTGCCAACGAACTATGTGGGGAGGGAAGGGGTAGATAGAATTTAGGTTCCAGACATCAAGATGCCAGCTGTAAGAACCAAGGACACTTCAGCAGCTGTTTACCAGAGTCAAAAGACTTTCTCAAAACAATTCCAGGAGATTCCATTGGATAATGTGAGCTGGTCAATTAGGGAGAGGAAGAACCTGAACTTTAACTATGTGGGTTTGCACAGGAAATGGTTAGATCTGATTTTGCCCTCATCTTTGCTGAAATGATGTTCTCAATAAAGTTTTTGCATTAAGAGATTGGATCATCTCAGCCATGCTTGCTTTGGTTGGGTTCATCAATCGGAACATTGACATTGGACTTCTATAGATCATTTGGATCAGTCCATCTTCAAAAAGATAATACCGATCTGTGAAAGGTGCAGAAAAAATACCTGAGGACTGCAGCACACAAGGAAAAATCGCAGAATTTGGGCTTGTTAAAATTAAAAAATAATAATGAAAAGAAACATGGTAAACATATTTAAAACCAAACACGGCACAGATAACAGGGAGAAAGAGAGACCTTTCTCTCTCTCTCTCTCTCATGATGTTAGAACTCAAGGTCACCCATTGTAGCTAAACACAGGCAGATTCAGGACCAAGAGAAATAATACTTTTTCATAGAGTGCTTAAACAGTTGAAATTGCTTCCAGCAATTGTGGGTTTTAAGAGGGGACTGGGCAGAGTCATGGAGGATCAAGCAATAAATTATCACTAAGTTTGATTTACTGCCTCCTGAAGCATAGAAAAACATGCCTTAAATGCAGAAGGCTAGGGAGCAGGGGTGGGCTTCAAAAATTTTAGCAAGGGGTTCTCTGCCCGGTTGCTGGGTGGGCGTGGCCATGGTGGGCATGGCCTAATTGGCCTCCTGCACCACAGTGGGAGGGGGCGTCTTAGCCCTCCCTGGGCTCCGGAGGCTTTCCTCGAGCTTCCGGGAGGGCGAAAACGGCCTTCCCAAACTTCCAGTAGGCCCGTTTTTCACCCTCCTGAGCCTCCGTGCACGCCCTGCACTTACCTGCATCCAAAACAGGCTGCGTGGGGACTCCTGGGAGGAGCGGGGCGGGGTGGGAGGGGAGGGGCGGAGTGGGGTGAGTGGGGCCAGCCAGGAGTGGGATTTGGGGGTTCTCCGAACTGCACAGAATCTTAGCTAGAGGTTCTCCCAAACCCCTGCGAACCCCCAGCAGCCCACCCCTGCTAGGGACTGATGTTAAAAGGGGGGCTGTGGTGTCCAGTTCTGACTGGTGAGTTTCCACAAAGCATGCTGGATTACTTTGCTATATATCCTGATCCAGTAGAGTTCTCTGTTTGTATGGAACAAGCAGAAATTTATGATGGGGAACAATTCATTTATTTACCTAAATTTGCATTTTGGATCCAACAAGCAACCCAGAATGCAATTATTCAAATGTAGTGTGAAATGTGAAGAGTCTGCACTTTTTCAATACACATTGCCAATTTTTTTTAAAAAAGTACAATATTTTAGGGAAACGTATATCCATAAATGTGTACATTCATGGAATCTATATTCAAAAATGCATTGTATTAAGGAATCAAATTTGCAAGAAATGTGTTTATTAGATAAAATTGCAAACAAAATGCACATGCTTGGAGAGAGGGGCACTAAAAATACATATATTGCAAAGTAAGAAAAAAAAGTTGCATTTCACATATGTACCAAAATTAGAAACTAAAGAAAGTTCTACAGTGAGAGAACCTGGAACATGAGAAACTGAGAGAAACTGAAACTGACATATTACCCAAGTCTTAATTCTATCCACAATCTTTTTATTGAGTCTGTCTGTCTGTCTGTTTGTCTATCTATCGTATCTATCTACTGTATGTTTCTATCATCTATCTATCTATCTATCTATCTATCTATCTATCTATCTATCTATCTATCTATCTATCTATCTATCTTCTGTCTATCTGTCTAGCCAGATAGCTATCAAATTTATATGGCTGCTCAATTCACAGAAAATGATTCTAGATGGAGTATAACAACTATCTACTTTCCCAAATGCAAAGTTATTATTATTTTTTTCTATCTGCCTCTTGAATACACAAAGAAGTCATTGGCCCCTAAGGGTTTTGAAGAACTTTTCATCTGATAGTTAAGAAAAACCCTGATGGTTAGTAAAAGACTATAAATAGTCTCCAGTGCTCAGTAGCATCTCCAACTCACACTCTACCTACATATATAAGCAATAGGGGGAAAAATGTTTCCCATTTGAATGTGAGTTGAGTTGAGCTCCTGCTAGAAAGAAATAACCCAGGGTTACTTTCTAGAACAGACATGTTCTCAGCTGCTGGGAAAATGATGTTGCTTGAGGGATTAATATTGCCTCCATGCATGCTTGCTTCCCATCTGCTCAACCTGTAAATAAACCAGAGATATTGCCAAAGTTTGAAATTAGGGGGTGAGAAGATTAGGAGCCCATGCATCCCAGTTTGTTCATAACAAACACTTTATGATGCAAGCAAAAAGTCTTTGAAATAATAGAATAACAGAGTTGGAAGGGACCTTGGAGGTCTTCTAGTTTGTTAAACTATTTAGCTATGTTTGTGTTAGTTAACTTTGGGATACAAGTGAAGATCTTATTGATAACATTTTGAGGTTTCGTTAAGAAGTCACCAAAATGTTCACACATTTATGCACAGGTTTCTGAGATTAAATGGAAACAAGCAGGGAAGCAACTGTTTTGCAAGTACAATAGCCCAGGATTAACCCAGAGGTGGGCTTCACATAATTTACCTATTGGTTCGCCCAGCATCAAAAATGTGAGCGCGCGTGCTCACTTCACTCGTGCACGGGGCCTTCCGCGCATGCAGTGGCCTTCCATGCATGCGCTTTGCTTGCGTGTGGCTTGCACGCATGCGCACAGCTTAGAAAATGTGGCTAAATCGGACGGCATAGCGCCAGGGCGGGTGGGCAGGCCCACCCGCAAGTCACTACTACAGGTTTGCCCAAACCAGTCCGAACTGGCTGAATCCCACCTCTGGATTAATCCCAGAATTTTAAGATAGGGCTGGAAAAAAAACTGGCCTGAAATCCATGGAAAGCATTTGCTGATCAACAAACCTGAACTAAATAGCAATAGCAATAGCAGTTAGACTTATATACCGCTTCATAGTGCTTTACAGCCCTCTCTAAGCGGTTTACAGAGTTAGCATATTGCCCCCAACAATCTGGGTCCTCATTTTACCCACCTCAGAAGGATGGAAGGCTGAGTCAACCTTGAGCCGGTGAGATTTGAACCGCTGAACTGCAGCTAGCAGTCAGCTGAAGTAGCCTGCAGTGCTGCACTCTAACCACTGCGCCACCTCGGCTCAAGACTGAACCTGAAATGGTTCAGTCTTGTGTACGGCATGACATAGGAAATCTGAATGTCTCCTACAGCATTAGAGTTCGGAAGGACTTTGAATTGGAAGGGGAAAGATACAGGAGGTTACAAATATAGCACCTTTCTGCACTTTACAGAAGTTGTATTTTCTTTCCCTAGGACCACATGGCTGTTCCCCCAAAACTGCAGCACAATCCCAAGAAAATGTATTTTATTTAAGGAATTGTTATCAGGTGCTACCATAACTTGTTCCAAAGATCATTCTTGCTTTTAAAAGTTGAAGGCCTGCACAGCTTCTGGTGCCCAGGATTTTTTTCCTGTTTTTTTTAAAAGGTCTGAAGAGATATGCCTGTTCCTTGCACTAAGACAGATAAATAATATTTCAAACATCTCTGATTATAAAGTGCATTATCAAAGACTTCCAAATCCCTTGTTATAAAGGAAACTGACCAGATGATTGCAGGGATCCAGTAACTCCTATGTCCTCAAGACACCAACTTTTAATAAATAATATCACATTCCTCCTCTCCTCTGCCAGCAGAGATTGACTGTTTTTAATGTACATTTCAATTTTCAGTGCTTTAGCTGGCCATGAGGGAAATATAAGAGCCTTAACCGCTTAGCACAATGTTGTCATTATGTCAATACAAGATCATTATAATAAAACAATCCTGTCCACTACGAAGTCTTTTCTTTTAAGTAGTCCTGGAATAATTTGATGCATATTTTTTTTTTAAAAAATCTATAATTTAACTGAGTAAGAAACACGGTTATGGTTGATTCCATTATCATTATTTTAAACATGCTGCCATGAACATAGCATTGGGGAAATGCCGTGTTTGGCCAGTGCGTTACAGGGATGTAAGCAATCATTTTATGATGAATCAACTCACTGGTCCATGACTGGCTTCAGGTGAAGATCACCCTGGCGCCAGGGGTGAAATCCAGCAGGTTCTGACAGGTTCTGGAGAACCGGCAGCAGAAATTTTGAGTAGTTCGGAGAACTGGTAACGGAAATTTTGAGTAGTTCGGAGAACCGGCAAATACCACCTCTGGCTGGCCCCAGAGTGCGGTGGGAATGGAGATTTTGCAGTATCCTTCTCCTGCCACGCCCACCAAGCCACGCCCACAGAACCGGTAGTAAAAAAAATTGGATTTCACCACTGCCTGGCGCCACTTGGAAAGCTCACAAGAAAATCCAAGAACTAATAATAAGTCATTCCTATCTAGGAAAATAAGAGGCCATAACCAACTGCTGTGCTCAAGCTCTCATTCATTTTATTTTCTTCCCACCCAAAGTAAGAGATTCCTGGCATAACTCTTTTAGGTGGGCTGGCCCATTAGATTCTGCCCTTTGCTTCTGTGACCTGCTGACTTGTTTTCATATTTCTCACTAATAGTGTGAGAACCGACTCTGACAATCCATTGACTTAGAATTCTTTTAAACAAGACCAGGCAACCTATGGCCCTAAGTGCAGCTGAGGTTTTGAGGTTAATTTATAAAAAGTTCAGAGCTCTTATCTTAGCCTGCTAGCTATAGGCAGAGGATGATCAAGAAAGATGATGTTATAAAGATTTCCTGTATGAAAACAGGAAACATTCTTCAAGTGAGCTGTGGGTCTTCCTTTAATATTTATAGCAGTGTTTCTCAACCTTGGCCACTGGAACAGGGGTGAAATCCAGCAGGTTCTGACAGGTTCTGGAGAACCGGTAGCGGAAATTTTCAGTAGTTCAGAGAACTGGTAGCGGAAATTTTGAGTAGTTCAGAGAACTGGCAAATACCACCTCTGGCTGGCCCCAGAGTGGGGTGGGAATGGAGATTTTGCAGTATCCTTCCCCTGGAGTGGGGAGGGAATGGAGATTTTGCAGTATCCTTCCCCTGGAGTGGGGAGGGAATGGAGATTTTGCAGTATCCTTCCTCTGAAGTGGGGAGGGAATGGAGATTTTGCAGTATCCTTCCCCTGCCATGCCCACCAAGCCACACCCACCAAGCCACGCCCACAGAACCGGTAGTAAAAAAAATTGGATTTCACCACTGCACTGGAAGATGTGTAAACCTCAACTCCCAGAATACCCCAGCCAGTGTGCTGGCTAGAGAATTCTGGGAGTTGAAGTCCACACATCTTCAAACTGCCATGCTTGAGAAACACTGAGTTATAGACTACTATGTCGTCACACCAGATATGGGCTGGCCTATCCTGAAATCTTCCCCACTTAATTTCTTCGGGAACATATAATAAGGATCTACATATACAGGGGTGGGTTCTAACTTACTTTTGCCGCCGGTTCGCTTCCTCCCGTGCCGTGTGGCCATGCCGTGCGGGCACGCACATTCGCAGTGATGAAAATTC
The DNA here is from genome assembly GCA_003457575.1 of Thermophis baileyi. Classification (NCBI taxonomy): domain Eukaryota; kingdom Metazoa; phylum Chordata; class Lepidosauria; order Squamata; family Dipsadidae; genus Thermophis; species Thermophis baileyi. Next base: position 2,033,830 of record QLTV01012191.1, read on the forward strand.
CAAAAAAAATCCCCCCCCCCAAAAAAAGCTGAAAACAAGATGGCAGCGCATGCGCAGTGCTGGGGACTCGGTTTTTGCGCATGCGCAGAAGGGAAAAAAATAGCAAAAAGTTCCAAAAAAATAATAATCCAAAAAAAAGATGGTGGTGTCCACAGACCGGCACCGACAGAACTGGCTCCGTGATGTCACCAGCAGTTTGCTACCCATTCTATAGAACCGGTGCAAACCGGGAGGAACCCACCTCTGTACATATATTATCTTGGAAGAGTTATACATTCTCATAGGTCAGTATAAATATAACCAAAGATATGATTGTTTTAAATAATAACCTTTCATGCTTCTCTTCTTTCTCTTCTATTTTTCCTTTCTCACCTATGAAGTATGTTTTGCTAACAAAACAGCACCTGGATAGAACACTGGCAAATCTAGGTATATTCTTAGAAGACAGACTATATTACAGAGGTGAGTCACAAATTAGCATCCTCTCTGCACTGCATTGACAATGTCAACTAATAATCATAAAAATAATGACACGTCACTACTCTGGGACTGGATCAATTGGTAACGAACAACACTAGACTCAACAACGGCCTTGATCTCATCTTCTGCAACAGTTTAAACTCAATTTATGGTCTACCTGTCAACGACTACTTCAGCTTCAACCACAATAATACATGGGCAAACAATAGATACAAACTCAAGGTAAACCGCTCCAAACTCAATTGCAGAAAATACGACTTCAGCAATAGAGTGGTCAATGCCTGGAATGCACTACCTGACTCCCTTGTTACTTCCTCAAACCCCCATAGCTTTAACCTTAAACTGCCTACCGTGGACCTCACCCCATTCCTAAGAGGTCTGTAAGGGGGGGTGCATAAGCGCACCAGCGTGCCTACGGTCCCTGTCCTACTGTCCCGATTTATATGTACTCATTTCATGTGCTCATGTCCA
>QLTV01012191.1:2037556-2051563 GCA_003457575.1 Thermophis baileyi
AACCTTCCTTTTTTCACCATTCAATTACATTTTGTTAGATAGCACCCAATGTTGAAGTCTGTCAAGATCTTTCTGTAGCTTTGATCAGAAGATACTATAGCTTCCTCCAGAATCTTATATTCTAAGACTCACTTGGATCTTTTAGAAGCTCCATTTTCTGGGGTACCCACCTAATTTCATTGCTCAGATTTTGCTGCAAATTTCAACATTATTACAAATTTCAACAATGCAATTTATTTACAAGGGATGTAGAAATAAAATGGGTGTGCCATTTTTATGACCTCCTAACACCGCCTCCAACTGTACCACCCAATACATTGTAAGCATGGTTCCTCCTGTGGTTTTGAAGAAAACCCACAAAAACAAGCAAACACCCTAAAATAAGTCAACCCCAATTTAAAAAAAAAAAAAACCAGCCCTGTGTGTGAGAATTTAAAAAAAAGTCTCATTGATGAATGTGACAGAAATGTGCCCAATGCATCTTTGGAAAATGCACAATTCAAGTGTAGCTTGCAAACACCTAAAGGTTGTATGTCTAAAAGGTATCTGTTTCTTTCTTAACGTTGTTTTAACATTATAATCCTTGCTTAACATTATTTTCCAGAAATATAAATATTGATGAGAATAACAACAACAGAAAGGCTGGAGGCTATGAATTTCATTTTTTTAAAAGGACATTAGTTCACCTTAAAAAGCAGATGTTATCAGGTTATTCCAAAATGATGGTCGTGTTCCTGACCTATTGGAAGCTCAAAAGTAGAGTCGAAGCGGTAAGGGAACCATCAAGGGCTCCTCGGCAAGTTATTATGATTAGAGCTTTTCCCCATCTCTTTCTTCCTCTTTTGTGGTTAGAGAGGCTCCCTTTCAGCTCCCACATCACAGGATGCCTTGATCAGCCCATCACTTCATTAGGCATCACAAAGCACCTTGATCAAAACCCTTGATTGGAATGTCATCACTCAACTGGCATCGATGTTATGGTAGATGTTATTTTACTGGCTCCTCTCCCCCAAAATGAACAGCTAGCTTGTACCAGAAATACTGGTACATATGCAGAAATATCCCTCTGGCTTTTGAAGACTCTTAGAAGACAGGTTACTTCTGGACTGCCTATCTTCTGAAAGTCTGCTATCATTCCACAATTGTACCGAATTCCGCAGCCCTGAATTCAGTTTTTCTTGTAAAAAAGGAAAGAGAAAAGAAACGAAGTCTCTAGACCTTATGATTTGGGAAGTCTACCTTAAAGCAAAGAGCTGTACCGCTGATGTCATTTTAGAAGCAGAGCAGGGAAGTGTGATTCCTAAAGTGCCTTTCTTTGATAAAAAGGAAGAAATTATTCTCTACCCACTTTGACATAAATAGATTACACATGTTATCTGTCTAGTAACTTTCTCCAATTAGGTTACATAGGGAGAACCTACACAGTTCTCATCCTGGGAATTGGCTTGTCTGTATATTGTATTATATATTTTTGTAATTGTAATTATTAGTTTTTTGTCTTTTAATGGCCCCGTAATCCCTTGCATTGGGGTGGAGTCGGGGCAACTGAATGGAGCCGAGTTGTATTGTATTGTATTGTATTGTATTGTATTGTATTGTATTGTATTGTATTGTATTGTATTGTATTGTATTGTATTGTATTGTATTGTATTGTATTGTATTGTATTGTATTGTATTGTATTGTATTGTATTGTATTGTATTGTAATGCTAGGGTTAATATGTTATTATTAACATATAACATATAATTAATATGTTATTATTAACATATATTAATGTTGTAAGCTGCCCAGAGTTATCCTGTGGTGAGACAGGCAGTCAATAAATTTAATAAATAAATAAATAGATTTGTGCATTTCTATCACACTCTTTTCCTGTGTTGCATCCATCCTGTGTTTTGACCCAAATCAGCTTTAATTATCCTTTGCAAATAGCAATAGTAAATATTGTTTGCTAATTTCTCATCAGCATAGTCTCTGGTATTTATTTCGTGACTGCCCTGAACCATCTTATAAAGGGGAGAGAGCTGGTGTCAAACCAGATCAAAAGAAGAAGAAGAAAATCAACCGGAAAACACTTTTTTGTTGTTGTTGTTGTTGGCCTAAACCTTAAATGGATGATCATTTGCAGAATTTCAGCCCGGTCCCATACAGGAAGGACAAAGATAAACCAGTTCATTACATTTTTCTCTTCCTCATTTATATCACTTCAGTTTCTCTTGTACACTAGCCACCAAGCCTCACTAATTCATCAGCAGTTACTTCAGCAGGCATGTAAATCAATGTGCTGTTATGAAATACCTATAGACAGGGAATTGGGTAGCAAGTCTATTAAATCATCCATCAAAAAAAGTGGAGAGAATCTTCCCACAGTAATTGAGGATGAGGGTAAGCATTGATTTAGAGGTAGAGGAACAGATGACAGACCTAGTTTTTATTTAAGCTCTCTCGGTGGCTCAGCACCAAGTCTGTGCAGGTAATGGATCCAACAAAAGTAGGTGGCCATGTATCCTGCCTTCTAGGGGGCAATCTTCGTTTTTGAAGGCATGTTCTTTCAGAAGTACCCATTCAACACATGTTCTGAAGCTGCCCAGAAAAATCTAGTTGGCCAGCTACCCAGTATGGTAGTGAACTCAGAATGGCCAAGAATATTGAGAAGAGCTCTTTGTTCTAAAACATCCTCTAATTTTAAGAAAGAACATAAGAAACAAGAAGCATGGAAGAATGCCATTGACAGTAGTCTTCCCCACTATGGTGAGAAACATTGCATTTCTATTTAAAATTATAGCAATTATTTCTAACCTTGCATTCACACATATAAATTAACACATCCCAAATCTACATGCAAATTTGTTTCTTCTGTTGTCTGCTTTGTTGGCAATGCTCCAGGATCTATCCTTGCCAAGACAGAGACAAATGCATGCAGCTTATAGGAATATCAGTCCTTAACCTGATGCCCTCTGGAGTTGCAACATGCAGCATGCAGAGCTGGCCAACAACATGAGATCCACTTTTGACATAGAGGTTCAGGAAGGATGAATGGATGCATTGCATTAAAGCATGGACTAGAAGCATTGCTCCCTTGTACAAGTGAACTAAACATAAAATAAATATAACATAATTGTAGGTCTGCTTCTTTCGAGATATATATATAAGTTGCAAGTGGATCACAGATCTAAGCACATAAACCATAGCTCCCCAAACTTGGCAACTTTAAGGCTTGTGGACTTCAACTCCCAGAATGCTGGCTGGAGAATTCTGGGAGTTGAAGTCCACAAGTCTTAAAGTTGCCAAGTTTGAAGACCTCTGACATAAACAGATAATACAAGTGCCAAAGAAATATCAGCATCTTGGATTTTGGAGGAGGATGGGGTGGGACGCAGCAAATAAATGTCCCTTGGTGTTTTAACAGTTCTAATACTTTAAAAACAAACTAATTTCAGTCTACAGAGTCACTAGTCACATGGAAATGGGCCATATCTTCTAATAAATTTATCTACTTGCTCACTTACTTTTCATCTGACTCCTTTTTTTAATTTGCTTCTTTAATCTGTTTTCCTACTTATATCATCTAACACCTTTCTAGTAACAAAAACAAAATGCTGCCTTAAAAATGTAGGGAAATGAATTGCCCAGTCTAATGTATTACTTGCCTTCTTGATCTTTTTTACGGGACCCTCCAGTCTATAATATTGCTGGGGGCCAGAAAGAAAAACTGCTTTGATGGCTCTTTTACTAACACTTAACACGTGTAGAACAAGTGCAGCAGGGATGTGTCTCCATCACAAGCAGGACATCAACCCACCTTCCAACAATTGCTACTCAGGCTTTTGTCATTTGAAGCCTAGATGATTTCCTCTTAATGTGTTCAATAGAGGCAGGGAGGGGTTGGGTTGGGTTGGGTTGGTTTGTTTTTTCTTGGCTTTGCAAACTAAGTTCGATCGGCTTTAAAGCCTGCTTTCTCCAATCCCAAATCCCAAGATAAATAAGACCTTTCACCCTTTTTCAAGTCTTCGCCCAGCTTTGAGTAGAGGCAAGTCAATAAAACAGAACCTGCAGGCAATGAGCAGGTTCTTTTTATTTATGTATTCTTTTAAAAAGGTAGAGGTTATTTGTAACAAGTCAATGCGGGCTCCTTTAAGAATACTCAAACCAAGTATCCCTCTCTTTTTTTTCCTACATTCTTTAACCTTTTCTTTCTCCCCTCTTTGACTCCTGTTGACTTTCTTTTCTGCCATGCGGTTTAACCATTGACTTTCATCCCTAGTGTAAAGAGCTACTTTCTAAATCAAGGTATAGTCCCCAAGTTTAGGACAAAAAGTAGTTTAAATCCTAACCCTGAGCTTTCATCAGTTCTTCAACCGGTAGTCATTTTGGAAACATGGAAACAAGAGTGATTATGTTGCATCCACAAGGAATTTCAAGACCCAGATTCCCTGCCCTCCAACAAGAAAAATGGGATGCTCAATGCTCTTTGGAAGTGGCTCCACCATCTGTGCAAATTAATTTCAGCTCTCATTTACACTCTGGGCTTTAAAAAGTAGCCCGACCAAAACAACCAGCTAAAGTGATGGATGAGTGATTCCGTTTTGAAACCTCAGACCCAAAGACAAACCAAGTAGTGAGAACTGGCACATGAGAAAATTTTTAAGAGTGATCAAAGAGCATGTTTTTGACTCCAAGGTAAACTTCTGACTTCCCTTACTAGATTTGCTTTAATTGTCCGTGCCTTGGTTTTTCTACCATGCGTCCATTTACATATCCCAAGAAGGCTTAATTAGGGATTGACAAAGATCCCAATGATATTCTGAGATGAAACGTGTATTACAAATGGAAAATATAATTACACCACTTGAACAGTTATTATTAAAACAAGAACACAGCTTACCTCGTCTCTTCATTGTAATATTCTGAGATGTGCAATCTTGGATTCATGCAGTGTGCATATATGTGTATTAGTTTGCACAAATGTACAAGCACACACATATACACACACATGCATACATATGTACACACACACACACACACACACACACACACACACACTGGTTTCATATCTAGAAAACCATGAAGAACTGCCAATTCTGCAGCTGGCAATGTCCCAGTGTGTTGGGGTACAGTTTCCAGAATCCTGAACAGATCATATAGAAATTATGATGTAAGCAACCAGGTTTCCTCACTATACAACATTAGGTAGTCAGCGGAGAGACTGTCCTTTAGTTCATAGAAAAATAAAGAGGCTTTGCAGGATAGTTTGAACATGCAAAGATAAGACTAATAGAAAAGAATATTTGTAGCTCAGGGTTGAAATGAGCGGTCCTTGATGCCCTCTGAGCTTGGTGGTTTTCCTGCAGTCATTTCATTACCCAACTAGGTAACATCATCAGTGATAGAAGGGTGTGGTGTTCTACCACAGATGATGTTACCTAGTTGGGTATTGAAATGTCTGCAAGAAAACTACCAAGCTCGGAGAGTACCAAGGACCCCGTAAAGATTACCAGAATCTGAGGCAATGGATTATAGCAAAGATCATCATATGTTTCCAGCTGGGTAACACCCTTCTTTTCTCTTTATTATTACAGATTAACAGAGTTGGAAGGGACCTTGTAGGTCATCTAGTCCAAACCCCCACCCAAGCAGGAGACCCTACACCTTTTCTGACAGATGGCAGCCCAGTATCTTCTTGAAAGGCTCCAGTGATGAAGCTCCCACAACTTCTGAAGGCAACTTCTGTTCCATTGGTTGATTGTTCTCACTGTCAGAAAATTTCTCCTTATTTCCAGGTTGAATCTCTCCTTCTTCAGTTTCCATCCATTATTCCTTGTCTGGCCTTCAGGTGCTTTGAAAAATAGTTTGACCCCCTCCTCTCTGTGGCAGCCCCTCAAATATTGGAAGACTGCTATCATGTCTCCCCTGGTCCTTCTCTTCACTAGACTAGCCATGCCCAGTTCCTGCAACCGTTCATCATATGTTTTATCCTCCAGTCCAGCAGTGGGTTGCTCTCGGTTCGGCCCGGTTCTGTGAACCGGTAGCGGCCGCAGCGGGAGGCTCCGCCCACCTGCCCGGGACACTTCTGCGCATGCGCAGAAGTGTTGCTCACGTGCTCACGAGCAAACCGGTAGCGACGGGGTTTAGAACCCCTACTGCTCCAGTCCCCTAATCATCCTGGTTGCTCTTCTCTGCACTTTTTCTAGAGTCTCAACATCTTTTTTATAGTGTGGTGACCAAAAGTTTCTTTTTATAGATCCTAAGAACACATATTAATGACACAATGACAACTTTCTTTTTCTTTTAATGCATGCAGGGGAAAGGGCATAAGGGAATTTTAAAGCAAAATAGTTTCACATTTAAAGCAAAATATTTCACATTCAGATTCACATTTCACATTCAGAAAGGTTTTTTTAAAAAAAAATCCCTGAAAAATTCCCACTTTTGCCCCTGGTAGTACAATCTTGAGGGCCTCACTGGAGGAAGGAGGGGATGACAATAGATCTGGGGTTATATCTCAGCCATGGTTTGCACATATTTTTAAAATCATTCCATCCATCATCAACTTCCACCCGCCTTTGATTTTTTTTGAACAGAGAATTATTTGATTTTTGTGAGGGAAGAAAACGATTTTAAAAGTAATCCTCTATTTCTGCAGTGATGTTGAATGTCTATGAAGTTTCCTTGCAAGAAACTTTTTAGATTCTATGGCTGTGATGCCTGTTGTTTTAGTCTCTGCTGCTCTGAATTGATTGCTTTATTATGTTGCTTTTTTTTTTTGAATGATGTGATTTTGGCTTTTTGTAGGAGTGTATATATTTTATGTTGCCCTGAAAGACATTAGCAATAAAGTGATTAATAAATCTTGAAGGACAGAAAGCCTTTCACTTCAAATAATGCTTAAGGGGGGAAATTCTGAATCTAAAACCATCTCAAATCATCCGTTTCAAGACAAAACAATTAGAACCAATATGCTTTCGGATTTTGCTTTGTCCTTTCCACAGCTGCAGTGTACACCACTAAACCCTTCAACGTAAAATCGTAAGCGTTCGGACCATTCTCCAACTGGCCATTCTTAACTGATCATGGCGTGCACTGAAATAAATGCATTTCCATCTCTTGTTGAAACCCTGTCCTTGAAATGGTGGTTAATTCTGTGCCCCTCCCTTCATTCACTGATGCTATGATTATCAGCATCTCTTCAAAACTCCGTGAAACCAATTTAATCTTCTTTAAACACCATGAACTAAGACAGGGGTGTCAAACTCAAGGCCCACAGGCCGGATGCAGCCCGCGGGGTGCTTAGATCTGGCCCGCGGGGACGCCTTGGAAACATTGAAGGACTGGCCCTTGGTGCCTCTGCCAGCAAAAATGGAGCTCAGGAGGGCCGCATGTGGCCCCCCCTGAGCTCTGCTTTCACTGGCAGAGGGCTGCAGGAGGCCATTGCGGTTGAAAACGGAGCTTTGGGGGCCATGCGCTGCCCCCCCAGTTCCATTTTCACTGGCAGAGGGCTTCAGGAGGTCATCAAGAGCCGCGGTGGCGCAGTGGTTAGAGTGCAGTACTGCAGGCTACTTCTGCCGATCACCGGCTGCCAGCAGTTTGGCAGATCGAATCTCACCAGGCTCAAGGTTGACTCAGCCTTCCATCCTTCCAAGGTGGGTAAAATGAGGACCCAGATTGTTGGGGGGCAATATGCTGACTTTGTAAACCGCTTAGAGAGTGCTGTAAAGCACTATGAAGCGGTATATAAATCTAAGTGCTATTGCTATTGCTATTGCTATCACAACTGAAAACAGATGTTGAGCTGGCCACGCCCCCCCTGGCCACGCCCCCTGGCCACGCCCCCTGGCCACGCCGAGGTCAAACACAACTCTGATGCGGCCCTCAATGAAATCGAGTTTGACACCCCTGAACTAAGGTGATGGGGAGTTCCTCTTTGTTTGAACCCCACATCCAGTCTTGACTTGAGTGAAAGTGGAAATCACATCAACTCCATAAGGAAGAAACTGCTGTTCCAGCACACGGTATCAAAGTCTACATCAGGGCTGGCTGGGGAATTCTGGGAGTTGAAGTCCACAGCAGTGGTGGGTTTCAAATTTTTTTTACTACCGGTTCTGTGGGCGTGGCTTGGTGGGTGTGGCAGGGGAAGGATACTCCAAAATCTTCATTCCCTCCCCACTCCAGGGGAAGGTTGCTGCAAAATCCCCATTTCCTCCCGATCAGCTGGGACTCGGGAGGCAGAGAGTAGATGGGGGCGGGGCCAGTCAGAGGTGGTATTTACCAGTTCTCCGAACTACTCAAAATTTCTGCTACCAGTTCTCCAAGCTACTCAAAATTTCCGCTACCGGTTCTCCAGAACTGGTCAGAACCTGCTGAAACCCACCTCTGGTCCACACGTCTTAAACTTCCAAGGTTGGACACCCCTGGTCTACCTCCTATGCAATGTGTGTTTGAGTTCAGGTAACTCTCAGTGTTGCAATCCAGAAACCCAGAGTTGAAATTCTTGCATCTCTTGTTAAAAGATCTTAGATTGCAGATGGGGGTGGGGGGACAACTCATTTTGGCTGGGACTATAGAAAAAGCTCCATGCTTCAGATTGTTCTGGTGTTTTGATGACCAACAAATATATTTATTTGTCAACAGGCAGTAGAGGACATGGGATAGGAAAGAGTAAAGATGCCATTATAAGAAACAGAATTGGGATTTTCAGCTTGGTTTTCCTCGAGTTTGGTGAGGCTTTGAATCTGACTTTTTAATTTAATAGGAGCACTAACTGCACCAAGGGCTACATAGGGTTTCTAGAAATGTACCCTGTGGAAAATGGTCCATAGCTGATGTATGACGTGATAATATCCTAGAACCTGCTAAGCATTCATGAACTTCTGTCACTATTATTTCTAAGGAGAGATAGCTTCTGCAACCAGGTAAAAACAAAAATGAAGTTACAACTTAGAAAAAAATAAGTATCAAATGTACAAGGTTGGAGACTCATGTTTGCACAAGGATTATGATAAGCCTTATGTGCGACTCCAGAGACCCCTGAAAAGTTGCTGCTACCCCCTTTTCGAGTGACACAGGAAGACGTTATTGAAAACATGGACAATAATAGTGAACTGTGTTGAATTTAATTTAAATAATGTAGGTTTTTTTCCCCTCTCTGGCTTTCCTACTTTCTGGTATATAGCACAAAGTTCAAACACAGCCTTGTTATGTGCCTTGAACTTAGTAAGCGAGCAACATACGAGATTCTTCTACTGATGTGAGAGAAGTGGAGTTTTCTTAAAATCCTTTGATTGAAAAGGCATGCATTTTTCCTTCTGTGTTTCTATCAAATCCTCACCTGTTTATCTGCAGATAGAAAATCAGTTCCATACAGTGCAAAAGTAGAGTAATGAGCTCTTGCATTGCAGTTTGTATCAATTTTTTTTTCTTTTGATTTGTCTGGGTTGGACACTTACTGCAGTAAAACTGCAAGAAAATATCCCTAAAAATCTAACTCAGCAGGAAGAGCTCCGAGTTCCAAGTTCAAAGACTTGTTCTCTGATTGCAATCTGTATTTGGAGAGCTGTCCAGTCTAAGAACTGCTAACACAGAGAAACACTAGAAATGGAAGGAAGAGATGTGAAATTGTCCCAAACCCTCAGCTTCTGCATAGCAGAAAGACCTACTCAAGACCTTCTCCTCCCTGGACTGTGCATTTCTTTTGAAATTAGACCCATTAATTCTAATTGTTCAATAGTGCAGTTACACACCATCTAAGAAGAGAACATTAATAATAATGAGGTTGGAGGTTGGTTTTCCAAGCTTGTGGGTTGGTTTCTGAACATTTCATTACCAGGCTAGGTAACATCAGCAGCAGAGTTTAGGACAGTGATGGCTAACCTTTTTGTCATTGCGTGCCGAAAGCGCGCATGTGCACACCCGCACCCATAATGCAATGTGTGTGCAACCCCCTCACCCCCCACGCATGTGCGTGCGACCCCCTGTGCATGCACGCACAACCCCAATGCTCCCCCGTGCATGCGCCCTGCCCCCACCCTCACCCATTTTTGGCTTCCAGGTTGGTGTAGGAGGCTTTCAAGGCCCAAAACGGGGTACGGGGGGCCTCGTGCGGTGCTCCCGTGCCCCATTTTGGGCCTGGAAGGCCTCTTGCACCAACCTGGAAGCCAAAACAGGGCGTGGGGGCACCGCGTGAGGCCCCAAAATGCAATGCGAGTGCCCCCCACCCATGTGCCCCATCCCCCACACATGCACACATGTGTCCCCTGCATGCACCTCGTCCCCCCGTGCATGCGCAGCAGGGACCTGAAGACCAGCTGGCCGGTGGGAGGCACGCGCGCATGCACGGTGGAGCTGGGCTGGGGCAACGGCTGGCGTGCTCGCAGAGAGGGCTCTGCGTGCCACCTGTGGCACGTGTGCCATAGGTTCGCCATCACGGGTTTAGGAGATGTCAGTGTCTGTGTTCTTCTGCTTATAAGGGCTTCATGTGGTCAGTAGGTCTTGGGATGAGGAGGTCACATGACCTCCCCATCACAAACTTACAGAAAATTTACAGAAAATTTGTGCTTTTGCGGAAGCTTCACTTATATAGGAGATCTCATACTTCAGGTTTCCTGTTCTGATTCTTGATTTAAGTTCTTCTTCTCTAGTTTGATGGCCATCAGATGTTTTTGGACAGAAAGGTTCACTATCTTCAACCAATAGGCTCAATTGCCATACAGGATAGGGATATGGGAATTGAGATATTCTTGCATCTAACTCAGCATTTTTCAAAAACACCACTTTCATTTGTTACTCTTAAGTCTGAGATTCCCTCTGGAATTTGGGAAAGGGAAAAGGAAAAAAAACCTATTAAGGTTCATGTTGATGTACATTTCCACATTTATTATATTGGTATTAACTCCTTTACCTGTAGTTCTATCTGTAATATTTTTATCCCTGACTCTGCTGCCTTTTGAAATTAATGGACCAACCACCATCTGTAGAAAGGACAGCAATCTGGAGGCAACATCTGGCACATTTATTTCTTCTGCTTATAAAAACCTGACCCAACACATTCTAAACCCTGCAGAATTGCCAAGGATCTTCAATTCCAATGATGGAAGAAAAATGGAATAAAAGCTGTGATAAAATGAAAGTGTGGATCAAAGTGCAGCCAATTTCACATGCTCTGTGTTGAGTGTGTCATTCTCTCAAGACAAGTCTATTTCTCAAGGCACAGAACAGAACAGAAAAACAAAAACAGAAACAAAATCAGACATGAATATGACTTTTCTCTTTCCCAACAGACATCCTGGTTTCCTAGGATAGGACATTATACGGTACATACATACATACATACATACATACATACATACATACATACATACGTGTGTGTGTGTGTGTGTGTGTGTCTGTCTGTCTGTCTGTCTGTCTGTCTGTCTGTCTGTCTGTCTGTCTGTCTGTCTGTCTGTCTGTCTGTCTATCTATCTATCTATCTATCTATCTATCTATCTATCTCTCATCTATATTTCTATTATTTATCGATCTATCATATATAGCCACCCATTTCACATGAAAGTTCTCAGGTTGCCATGCAACACTTAATTGAAAATAAATAAATAAATAAATAAATAAATAAATAAATAAATAACTGGCATAGTGGAATTTAATCTTGTGAATGTTTTATTTTAATATTGATGTATTTTTAAATTGTTTTTTTTATATATATATGTTTCTATTGTTGTCTTTTTTATATACTGTGAGCCGACCAGAGTCCTTAGGGAGTTGGGCGGCATAAAAATTTATTAAATAAATAAATAACTTGATCAAAGCAAATCAAATCAAATCAAATCAAATCAAATCAAATCAAATCAAATCAAATCACAATTTTAAAAATAAATCATACAAAACAGGAGAGGATCATACTGACTACAATAAGGGAGCCATCATAAAATCTCCCCAGTTTTCTGGGACCCACAGGCCTGATTCTGGAGGGACTTGAGGAATATTGGGACGGATGGAGCTAATCTAACTTGGAGGGGGGAGAAGATTCTACAAAGTGGACACCACGGCAGAAAAGGCCCACCTCCAGGAACCCACCAAATGAATTCCCTGGTAGACAGGGCCCATAGCAAACTTCCTCTGCCAGTCCTGATGGGGGAGACAGATATAATTGGAGAGAAGTAGACCCTCAGATAACCTAGTCCCATGCCATGAAGGCTTTTAATGTCAGAAACCAGCACCTTGGACTGGATTCAGAAGCAAACCAGTAATCAATACAGCTCAGAGAACAGAGATATAATATATGTGCTGTTTTGGAAGCACATGTAACTATCCATGCTACTCTATTCTGCACCAGATATTCTTCTAGGACAGCACAATGTACAGCACTTACAGTAGTCCAATCTGGAGGTGACTAGGGCATGAGTGACTTTGAACAGAGCCCCCTGATTTAGGAATAAGTGCAAATAGTGCACAACACAAAGCTAAAGAGCCACGGTGGTGCAGTGGTTAGAGTGCAGTACTGCAGGCTACTTCTGCTGACTGCCAGCTGCCTGCAATTTGGCAGTTCAAATCCCACCAAGCTCAAGGTTGACTCAGCTTTCCATCCTTCCGAGGTGGGTAAAATGAGGACTCAGATTGTTGGGGGCAATATGCTGACTCTGTAAACCGCTTAGAGAGGGGTGGAAAGCACTGTGAAGCGGCATATAAGTCTAAGTGCTATTGCTATTGCTAAGGCCCTTCTAGCCAAGATTGCCATCTGCTCTTCAAGCAGGATCATGGGGACCCCTAAACTGTGCACAGGGTCTTTCTGGGACAGCGCCACACACCATCCAGCACCAAAGATGGCATAGTCCTAGAACCAGATGGGGTTCCAAACCCAAACCAACTCAGTTTTGTCAGGCTTCAGCTGAAGATGGTTGTTCCTATCTGGACACTCACCGCCTCCAAGCACTGAGAAAATAAATTCACAGCATCACCTAATTAGGCAAGGGCCGAAATGTATAATTGGGTATCTTCAGCATACTGAGGATATCTCACCCCATGGCAATGCATGAGCTCTCTAGAGGCTGTGTTAAATGTTAGACGTTAAATGGGGGGAGGGATGTTAAATGTGGTGGAGAGTACAGAACTCTGTAGTACCCCACACACCAGGGGCCAAGGGTGAGTTCTCTCTACTCAACACCACCAACTGCAATCAGCACCACAGAAAGAAGGCAAACCAACATAGCTCCATGCCACCCACCTCGAATTTTCTGAGATGATCTAGAAGGATACCATGGTCAGTGTCAAGTTAGGCTTGGACAACCTAGAACTACACCACCTAAGGTCCGACCTAAACGTAGCACACAAAATTATCCACTACAACATACTACCTGTTAATGACTACTTCAGCTTCAACCGCAATAATACACAAGCACACAATAGATACAAACTCAAGATAAACCGTTCCAAATTTGACTGCAGAAAATACGACTTCAGTAACAGAGTGGTCAATGCCTGGAATGCACTACCTGACTCTGTGGTTTCTTCCCCAAACCCCCATAACTTTAACCTTAGACTGTCCACTGTTGACTTCACCCCGTTCCTAAGAGGTCTGTAAGGGGCGTGCATAAGCGCATCAGCGTGCCTGCCGTCCCTGTCCAAATTTGACTGCAGAAAATACGACTTCAGTAACAGAGTGGTCAATGCCTGGAATGCACTACCTGACTCTGTGGTTTCTTCCCCAAACCCCCATAACTTTAACCTTAGACTGTCCACTGTTGACTTCACCCCGTTCCTAAGAGGTCTGTAAGGGGCGTGCATAAGCACACCAGCGTGCCTGCCGTCCCTGTCCTACTGTCTCCATTTTTTTTCGTACCCATTTACTATGCTCATATTTATGTTTATACTATACCTGTTATCTTATACATGTTTGACATAATAATAATAATAATAATAATAATAATAATAATAATAATAATAATAATAATAATAATAATAATAATAATAATAATAATAATAATAATAATAATAATAATAATAATAATAATAATAATA
>QLTV01012191.1:2064689-2084285 GCA_003457575.1 Thermophis baileyi
CTATTCTATTCGATTCTATTATTCTATTTTATTCTATTCTATTCTATTGTATTCTATTCTATTCTATTCTATTCTATTCTATTCTTCACATTTTTAAAATCCTGCCCCAATTACAGTTGTAGCAGCAATAGCTTCTTTGAAGAGCAGAAACTTCTTCCCTACAATTTCTTGGAAGGGCCATGTTAACTTCACGACTCCTGAGTATATCTATCATGGACTGTATTCTGATCCTGCCACAAATCTAATTACAAAACATTCGCCTTCCCTCCCAGGAAGGCTCCATGGGGAATCGCTAAACCTCCAGCTAAAATCACAGGAGGCGGAACCACTGCAAGGTAATTTCTGATATTGCATGACACTAACTGGCAGAAAACAGGGTGTCCTAACCTGATTGGAGAGAAAACATGAGTAAAACTAATATAACAAACAATTAGCCTACATTTCATGGAAAGCACCATTCCAAGTTTCCTACGCCAGTTATTCCTTGGAGGTATTTCTGTTTATAACTTCAAAGGTCTGACAACTTATCTATGAAAGCTACTTTATTGGTGTCCATAAATAGAACAGAATAAAATATTTACTTGTATCCCGCCTCTATTGTTTTTATAAACAGCTCAAGGTGGCAAACATATCCAACGCATCTTCATTCTCCTGTTTTCCCCACAACAACAACCCTGTGAGGTGAGGTGAGGTGAGGTGAGCTGAGAGAGAGTGACTGGCCCAAAGTAATCAAAAGTTTATTGAGAGAGAGAGAGAGAGAGGAAAGAGAAAGAGCGTACAGATACCCAACTTACGACCATAATTGGAACCAGAATTTCTTTTACTAAGCAAGGCTGCTATTAAGTGAGCCGTGCCTGAATTTACAGCCTTTTTTGCCATGGTTGTTCAACGAATCATTGCAGTTGTTAAGTGAATCACATGGTCGTTAGGCAAATCCAGCTTCCCTCATTGACTTCCCTTGTTGGAAGCCAGTGAAAGTCACAGATTATGATTACATGACACGGGGATGCTGTAACCATCGTAAATATATACTAGTTGCCAAGTGCCCGAATTTTGATCAGGTGACTGTGGAGATGCTGCAATGGTTGTAAGTGCGAGGACTGGTCATAAGTCACTTTGTTCAGTGCCATTGTAATTTCAAACGGTTACTAAACAAATGGTTGTAAGTCAAGGACTACCTGTAAGTGGATCAAGCCAAGGAGAATGAATAGAAGTAGAAATGCTACCCAGGCTGCTGGGGGTTCGCAGTGGTTCAGGAGAACCTCTAGCTAAGATTCTGTGCAGTTCGGAGAACCCCCAAATCCCACTCGTGGCTGGCCCTGCCCGCCCCGCCCCTCCCAGCAGTCCCCACGCAGCCCGTTTTGGATGCAGGTAAGTGCAGGGCGCATGCGGAGGCTCGGGAAGGGCGAAAAACAGGCCTACCATTTTCGCCCTCCCAAAGGCTCGAGGAAAGTCTCCGGAGCCCAGGGAGGGCAAAAACGCCCCCCCCCGCAGTGGTGCAGGAGGCCGACTAGGCCACGCCCACCATGGCCACGCCCACCCAGCAAGCGGGCAGAGAACCCCTTGCTAAAAATTTTGAAGCCCACCCCTGATGCTACCTCCCTAGAGGTGTTGTTCAACCAGAATGAAATAGAAATTGTGAAGGAAAGAAAGCAAAGAGAAAATACTGTGTTGGTTTGCTCAAAATTATATTTCCAGTTGAATGGCTCAGAAGAAAATATCTCTTCTCTTTCCTGTGATTTTGAGCAATCCATTTGCTAAGCCGGCAGCCTCAAAAAGAGGAGATGGCCACATTTATTTTCAATTTATGAAGTTCCTCTGAGTATGTATCTTTTCTAAAAGGGACGGTTGGTCACAAAGTAAATAAAACAAAAACATTACTCTAATCGCCCGTTTATTTA
This sequence comes from Thermophis baileyi, assembly GCA_003457575.1. NCBI lineage: Eukaryota > Metazoa > Chordata > Lepidosauria > Squamata > Dipsadidae > Thermophis > Thermophis baileyi. The sequence goes on from QLTV01012191.1 coordinate 2,066,591, forward strand.
TTTTCTCTTATTCTAATTTTATTTCCTTGTATTTATCAACACAGAGAGTAACTTGGAGGCAAGCAAGAGATTCCTTTTAAATGTAAAAGACAACAAAAAATGTTACACTCCAGGATGTTTTCTGATGTAAGAGTAAAGAGAGAATTGTGACTAGGGAATATTTGCATGAAAAATAGAATAGAATAGAATAGAATTTTTTATTGTCCAAGTGTGATTGGACACACAAGGAATTTGTCTTGGTGCATATGCTCTCAGTGTACATAAAAGAAAAGATAAGTTTGTCAAGAATCATAAGGTACAACACTTAATGATAGTCCGGGTACAAATAAGCAATCAAATCATAGTAGGAATGATGGAATTATTGTGCGTTCCCAGGCAGGCTTACATCACACACACTTCTTTTCCTTTCAATATTAGAGAGATCATAAAAAAGTTTATTGCTGCAGAGATGAGCCATTTCTTATTAAGTGACCCGTGTAATATTGTTACTCCTCCTCATGCAGTGGCATACGGCTAACCTCATGGAGATGTATTGCTTATTTGCATATGCATGTGAAACCATTAAAAAGCACATTAAAGTTGCTCCCAGGAGAGAAAAGAGGAGACAAGAACTTGCATTAATCACAAAACGGGAATCTGTCCCACCCCAAAACATTTCACTCTTAAGTCCTTAGAAAACAGACCAATATCTTGGTGAACACTGTCCAGGAGTGTGCTTTGCATATCCTCAACAATGTTCTTCCTTTCTAACAGAGATTTTCCACCCTGTCCCCAAGATGCTTGAAACTTACATTCCTCTTGGAGCAGCTTTCTCATCAGAGATAGGATGGATGCCCAGCAGGATGGAATCTCTTTGAGGTGGAATATCCTCCAGAGTTGCAGGAGGGCTGGGATCCTTCCCAGAGAGCAATGAGAGAGTGGAGCTTGGAATATCTGGTAGACAGGAAGAGAGCAAGGATGGACCTTCCCTAGCAATTCACAAAGTATATCTATAGTTATGCAGATAGTTGCTTTAGTCTGGCAAGATTCTGTTTGTAGGCAAACAATAAACTACTCTGAATTTATTAATTTATTCTTGATTCTTTGGGGCTGACACCAGGGGTGAATTTCAAAATTTTCCCCTACCGGTTCTGTGGGCGTGGCTTGGTGGGCGTGGCAGGGGAAGGATACTGCAAAATCTCCATTCCCACCCCACTCCAGGGGAAGGATACTGCAAAATCTCCATCCCCACCCCACCCCACTCTGGGGCCAGCCAGAGGTGGCATTTGCCGGTTCTCCAAACTACTCAAAATTTTTGCTACTGGTTCTCCAGAACCTGTCAGAACCTGCTGGATTTCACCCCTGGCTGACACTCATACTGAAACCTCCCTGGTTCCCCACACCCAATCAGAGGAAGTTCCCTGAGATTTATTACCTTGTAATGTTATTTTTTGGGGGGGTTAAGTAATGTGTGGGAAGGAAGTAAATTTGCAGGTTGCTGAAGAAACTATGGTACAAGGAAGAGCAGGATATTGACATATGCCATGACCATCTCATTGCTAATTAAATTCTCTTTAGTCATGAGAATCTCTGAGATTCTCTTCTCATTTGCAAGAAATTTCGAAAGCAGATTCTCTTTCATCAGGCTGAATGAAACTCAATGGCAGAAGAAATATTGATTGCCCCCTTGAATGAAGTTCAAGCCAAATGAAGTTCAGATGCAGACGGAATATTGATCCCAGGCTCTTGCCAACATACAATTCTCACTCTGTCACTTTTGCCCAGATTTGAAGCCAGACTGTAATACTACACCCTTAGGCCAGGAAAGTATGTTGTAACAACATAGCAATTCTGGTTTGGAGCTACCATCCAGAGCATATTCACAAGAAAATTGAGATGGAGACACGCACATATTAAAGGTATCTTGTCCTTTTAAGATGCCAAGAGAAGGTTCTATAGTAAGAATCAAATAGATTGAATGAACTGCAATTCTGGCAAAATTTGCAAGCTGGTACAGTGGAGAGAATGCAAATCAGTTGGAGAGCTAGACTGCTGAATCATCTGGCTGAGTCACTGTCAAGAAAAGCAAAGACAAATGGGACTTTGTTGGTTGTATACATACGTTTTGACGGTCAAGTCTCCTCTTAGGTTAGTTAGAGTTCAGCTATGCTTTTTTTTTGTTCTCCCCATTGAGGTGGCTAATATAGTCCTTAAAATGTCCTTTAAAATTGCAACTTTTCTTCACCATGGAACCCCTTTAAATACCCTTTGTGGCCACAGACCATGGCCACAGACCCCTAAGACTTAACTCAAGAGCATAACATTTCTTCACGCCTACACAGACCCCCTGTGATGACTTCTAGCCTCCCAGAGTTGTTCAGATACAAGATGGGAGCAAAATAAATTTAATAAATAAAATAAATAATACAATCTTTTGTCAGGCTCCAAAAACCAAGAAAGACATGTTGTGATACTTTCAAGCAGATTTCTTTATTGTTTCTCACTCATAAACAGAATCTTGCCAAACTAAAGCAGACTACCACTCACATAAAGCATATTCTCTGGGAACTATTAAAGAGGAGCTGTCTTCACCCTCTTTTTCTCACACAAACTATCTGAACTCAGTTGTCTCTTGCTCCTCTATAAACCCCTCCCTCCTGGGAATCCAGACTACATTCCATCACATCTTTATAGAAATGGATAAAATATTCAGTTACCAAAATGTCAAAACATATAAAACTAATTAAATCATAACATTTCTTCAAGCCTTCTCTGACCCCCTGTGATGACCTAACCCTAACCCTCACGGGTCTGCTGACCATAGGGTGAGAACCACTGATGTATGCAATTGGTGCAGCAGTCAACATAAGTAGTCTTTCCATCTCCCCACTTAAAAACCTACAGATACACAGTAGTCACACCTGCATCTCTTAAGCCCCTAACCACAGGAGGGCATTTACTCAGCTCATTGCCATGCCCTTTCATCAGCTATGTTAGGAAAAACGTAAAGGAAGCTCTAGGTCAGGGGTGTCACTCAAGGACTGCGGGCCAGATACGGCCTGCGGGATGCTTAGATCTGGCCCATGGGGCTGCCCTGGAAACAGCGGACTGCCCCGCAGTGCATCTGCCAGTGAAAACGGAGCTCTGTTTTTGCTGGCACAGGGTTGCAGGAAGCCGTTGCAGCTGAAAATGGAGCTCAGAAACCCGTTTTCACTGGCAGAGCGCTCGGGCCACCACAGGTGCCCCCGACATGAGTGATGTCAAGCTGGCCACACACACCCTGACCATGCCCCCATGCCCCCATGCCCCCCCAGGTCAAATACAACCCTGATGTGGCCCTCAATGAAATCGAGTTTGATACCCCTGCTCAAGGTGCTTTGAAACCCAGGGATCAGAAATCACCAAACACAGCCTCCACTCCTGCTCATCTTATAAAGATATGGACAGTACCCTGATTTCCCCACTCTTCACCAGGCCACTAAGACCAATTTGACACCTCCCTACTACTATCAAACTCTCACCGCTTCGTAATCCATAACGCTGCCCAAATGCACACAGCAGTGAGCAAAATTCACCGAATATTTCCTTCTAGCTAGAACTAGACGGGCTCAACATAGCTCAGCCCAAACTATTACACAGTTCTCTCCAGCCTCCAGTTATTCAATTTTACAGCTTTTGTTAACACAGCTTATTCTTTTTAGCTTTTTAGGCAGCACGGTATATTATCCCACTATATTATATTCAACACTAGAATTTTAATTGCATTTTTAATTTTAGCTAACCCTATCACATTTTACAGGTTTTGATTTTATTGCAATCTCACAGCTTTTACCTTTCCATCTTTTGAACCTATATAGTCACCGTTGCTATGGTCTTTTACACACGGTTTTTTTTTTCATGGAATCCCATAGTCCTCACGGTTCCACTTTGTCCTGGGCAAAGAGCAAAATAAAGACATCTCCTTCCATGGTTGTCCCTAAGGTAATTTTTCAAGAGGCAACTGGACTTTCTTGTTTTTCTTTTAAAGAAGTTTTACCTCTCATCCAAGAAGCTTCTTCAGCTCTGACTGGATGGTGGGGAATGGAAGGATTTATATTCCTTGTAGACAGCTGGTCATTTGCATCCTTTTAGAGGGTCGTTGAAGCACTTGGAGGTTTATCTGTGTCCTCAGGGTCACAGTGGTGCTCCTGGTTCCTGTAGTCTGCAATTTTTTTCCTCTGGAAATCCATTCCTACTCCCACACCATTCAAAGGGTGTTCATCCCAAATTGTATAGCTAAAAGTCTCTAGAGATTCTCAGTCATCCAGGTCATGGTTGTCCCAAAGGTGTTTTTTTTTTCAGGAGGCAACTTGACTTTCTTGTTTTTTTTTTTTTTTTAAGTATTTTGGTTTTTTTCCATGGATGTTCTTTCCTCACTTGCTGGAGTTGGCCAAGAGCCCGGACTGGAGTTATTCCAAAGTTCAAACAGCAGCCAGGCAAAATACTTGCGTTGTTTCCAGCAAGAGTTTCCGCTGTGATGCAACCTTAAATAGTCTTAGGGCGTGGCCCTTCTGCCTGCAGGTTTACATGTGAGGAGACCTCCTCCTACAGAGCCACTCTTGCCGGCTAGCTGCCCTGCGTGCCCTAGCATCAATCAGAGGCTCCTCCTCTTCACTGGAGTCACTTAACTCCTGCTGGGGAGGTGCAGAAGGCCCTGATTGAGTATTGTCCTCTGGCCCTGCGTCCTCCTCAGTCTCGGACTCAGGTCCCGGAGATACAGACTGCTCTTGCCACCCCATGGTCGGTTCTTGGTCTTCCGGATCCATGAGAGCTGCGCGGGACTTGGGCAAGCCACAACATCAGGAGGCAACTGGACTTTCTTGTTTTTCTTTTGAAGATGTTTTACTTCTCATCCAAGAGGCTTCTTCAGCTATGACTGGATGGTGGGGAATGGAAGGATTTATATTCCTTGCAGACAGCTGGTCATTTGCATCCTTTTAGAGAGTCGTTGAGGCCACTTGGAGCAGTAGTAGGTTCTAAAACCCTTTACTACCGGTTTGTGCGCACGCACTGCTTCTGCGCATGCGCAGAGGCACCCCGGGCGGGTGGGTGGAGCCTCCTGCCGCCGCCGCTACCAGTTCTAAGAGCCGGGCCAAACCAGGAGCAACCCACCTGTAATGTATTACATGACCACAAGGGGCTGCTCTAGAAGCGGGAACATCTGAGCTTACGATTGGCTGTTGACTTGTCAGCCGAGTATAAAAGGCGAGCTGTCAAGAGAATTACCTCAGTTCACGTTATGTAAAGTTCTGGTTATCATTGTGTGTTCACATTAAAGAGTTCCACTAATCTACAGAGGAGTCGCCTCCGTCTGTGCGCCCATCCAGAATATATCTATATATGAGTATATAGCACTGGCGACGAAGGTGGGATCCCGGCGCAAATTATAGACAAAGTCGAGCACCGGGTGCGAATCAAGGAAGGCACTCCTGTCAGACTGAGGGGACAAGATGGCTACTCAGCATACATTCGCGCCATTCAACCCTCCTGGAGAAACCTGGGAGTCATACATGGCAAGGTTTGAGTGTTTCCTCATAGCCAACGCTTACACTGAACTCTCTGGGGATCGGAAAAGGGCTTATTTCTTGGGCTTTTGTGGAACAGAAATGTTCGAGACAGCGAGGGCTCTGTTCGCCCCTCAATCAATACACACTGTGTCTTGGGAAGCCCTGTTAGCCAAACTTAAAGAAGTTTGACACCGCTGACTTGGAGGTTTTTGTCTGTGTCCTCATCTGTTCATACACATAGCACTAGCAATAGCATTAGACTTATATACCGCTTCACAGTGCTTTACAGCCCTCTCTAAGCGGTTTACAGAGTCAGCATATTGTTCCCAACAATCTGGGTCCTCATTTTACCCACCTCGGAAGGATGGAAGGCTGAGTCAACCTTGAGCCGGTGAGATTTGAACTGCCGAACTGCAGCTAGCAGTCAGCTGAAGCAGCCTGCAGTGCTGCACTCTAACCACTGCGCCACCTCGGCTCTCACATCTCCCTCCATGGCCACCTTGCTTAATATCTAGATGAAGTCATGATGAATAAGAAATGTAGGCTAGAGCTAGTCCTCAATGTATGACCATGATTGGGACTAAGGAGAATGGTTGTTAAGTGAGCCACACCCGATTTTGCAAACTTTTTTTTTCTGCCATGGGCATTAAACAAATCATGCAATTGTTAAGTGAGTCCAGCTTCCCCCATTGATTTTGTCCCTTGGAAGCCAGCTGGAAAGGTCACAAATGGTGATCATGTGACCTTGGGAAGGCGCAACCATTGTAAATGCATTATTGCCAGGTGCCCAAATTTTGATCACGTGACTGTGGGGATGCTTCGACAGTCATAAGTATGAGGAATGATCTTAAGTCACTTTTTTCAACACAGTTGAAACTTCAACCACGGCTAAACAAATGGCTGTAAGTTTAGGACTATCTGTAATTGAGGAAGAGGCAATATGGTGTTGATTGCTACAGTTTATCCCGGTTCTCACTTGGCTTCCTCCTCTATCTCCATTAAACACTTTTATTAAAATCTTACCATTTAAAACCAGAGTTGGGAAGATGGTCCAATTAATAAATTCATTAAATCTAGACAGTTTGAGATCAAGTTATCGGAAGGGCGGTTTTAAAATCAGTCATGGTCGTGCTCTTTGTAAGCCACCTGAGACATTGACACACACACCAAAGGATTTTCACCTTAACTGCAGTTTATACAGCAAAAATAAGGGTGGCCTTTGGCTAGATCTGAACATGCAAACTTTTACTGACTATGCTGTTATTAAAAGTATTAAAGTCCTGCTGGCAGGTGAGTGGGAAAAAAGTAGCAATCCATCTTTTACTCTGGAGGGGAAAAAAAGACATTATGTTCAAAAATAGTAGGAAAGCAATTTCATGAAAATCTGGAAAATGAAAGCAATTGCAGATTCCCCCCCCCCCTTTAAATAGAGAAAGATAACAAAGGAGGATTTTTTTTCCCCAGCAAAGAAGCCTGAAGAGAAATGGATCAAATAGGTCAACATTAAGAACAGAAGAACAGCCCTGAAGGATTACATCAAAAATCCATGGTCTTCTCTTCCTACCTTGGTGAGCCAGGAAAAGCTTCTGGGAAGCTCCCAGAAGCAGTAAACTAAATGCAAGATGGGAGAAAATAGGCTTCTTCTTTTTTTGCTGATCTCCATAACAGTGTTATCGTTTGCAATGTGCTTCATTTTCCAATTTTAAAATAATGATTTGTTGCAAGAAAGGGGTTTATTAACACAGTGTGTGTAGCTCTGGCTTGCAGCATTGAAGACCCTCTGATCTTTGCAATTCCTTAAGCTTACATTATTGTCAACTATTTGGCTTTTAATTATATTCTTCATTTGTTAATGAAGAAACAGCTCTGCAAATCACAGGGTGATATGGTGGATGAAATAACTGCATGACTCGTTTCAAAATGGACAATAAAACAAAGAGTGAAATATGATGACTTGTAGACATTTCTGCACAACAGATTCAATGTATTTGAAGTAATACATAAAAAAAAATAGTTGAAGAAGCTTCTTGGATGAGAAGTGAAAAACCAGAAAGTCCAGTTGCCTCTTGAAAAAGCACCTTTGGGACAACCATGACCTGGATAGCAATAGCAATAGCACTTAGACTTATATACCACTTTACAGTGCTTTACAGCCCTCTCTAAGCAGTTCACAGAGTCAGCATATTGCCCCCAACAATCTGGGTCCTCATTTTACCCACCTCGGAAGGATGGAAGGCTGAGTCAACCTTGAGCCGGTGAGATTTGAACTGCCGAACTGCAGCTAGCAGTCAGCTGAAGTAGCCTGCAGTACTGCACTCTAACCACTGCGCCACCTCACCTCGGATGACTGAGAATCTCCATAGATACATTAAAAAAATAGGTCCAGCAAACTGCAACCACACTATTTTCAGAAGTAACATGAGGATTTTTCATAATTAAATAAATCAGTAGAAAATGATGACATAGAAGGTTTGGAGAATTGTGCTATCATTGTTGTTCCAACGTCACTGTCTATTCTCCTGCATTTCTTTACAGAAGTAAATCTCATTGAGTTCAGCAGTAGTTACTCCAAAGAAAGTATGCATAGGAGTGCAACGTCAACACATTCGACAACTGTACAGAAATGTCAAAGCACAGGACTGGCAAATGAAGATGAACTTAAAAGAAAGATAACAAGTTAGAGAAGCAGAGGTTTAAGGCTGAAGAAATGGATTATTATGACACAGTAAAGTTTCTGAGACACTTAATCTAACAATAAAATACAGAAGGGAAAAATGATAGAATTAAATGAGAAATAAACACTTAAAAGCTTTAAGAAGGCTAGACCTAATTTAAATCTATGGTTAAAACATTATCAGGCGGTAATAATTAGCAATTACAGTAAGCCATTAAAAAGAGGATTTCAATTGCAATAACATCATTTTTGAATTTTTTTTTAATTGGGCACAATCATTCAAGCTACCAAGATGACAGCTCTTTCCTGCTCACTTCAGTATAATCAGTACTGTACAAATTTAAGAAAATTGGAGAAGTCATTGCTCAGTCTGTATAGGCAAGAGGCCCAGACATTCAAAGTAGCAAACTACCTTACATAAAAAAATCAAGTAACTCTTAGGAAAATCTTACCACCATATCCCAAAGGTGCTTTTTTTTAAAGGCAACTGGATTTTCTTTGTTTTTCCTTGAAGATGTTTCACTTCTCATCCAAGAAGCTTCTTCAGTTCTGAAAAGTTTCAGTCAGAACTGAAGAAGCTTCTTGGATGAGAAGTGAAACGTCTTCAAGGAAAAACAAAGAAAATCTAGTTGCCTTTTGAAAAAGCATCTTTGGGACAACAATGACCTGGATGACTGAGAATCTCCACAGACACTTACCACCATATTGGTAACTGTGTGGAGAAGTAAAATGTTTGCATTTTGTTTTGATGATCTTGAACAGACTACACAATTTGAGAATTATTGATTAGAGAATTATGGAACCTGTAATCCAGCAACATCTCAAAGTTTTCAGGTTGGACAAGATTTGTGAAAGTTCTTGCTAATAACATTTCCATCTGTCTTTATAATAATTCCAAAGAACTTGATTCTTGCAATAACTTCTAGCCTCCCAGAGTTGTTCGGATACAAGATGGGAGCAAAATAAATTTAATAAATAAAATAAATAATAAATAAATAATACAATCTTTTGTCAGGCTCCAAAAACCAAGAAAAACATGTTGTGATTCTTTCAACCAGATTTCTTTATTGTTTCTCACTCATAGACAGAATCTTGCCAAACTAAAGCAGACTACCAGCCACATAAAGCATATTCTCTGGGAACTATTAAGGAGGAGCTGTCTTCACTCTCTTTTTCTCACACAAACTATCTGAACTCAGTTGTCTCTTGCTCCTCTAGACTGAACCCCTCCCTGCTGGGAATCCAGACTACATTCCATCACATCTTTATAGAAATGGATACAATATTCAGAGTTACCAAAATGTGAAAAGATATGAAACAGCAAATTAAATGGCATTGTGGATCAGGTTTCAATCAGCATCACTTTCTAAATTGGCTAAGGTGAGTCCAAAAACTAGGCTAGATATTTCGACCATGAGGTCTGAGGTTCAAGGCTAGTGTGAAGTCAGATAAAGTAGAATAAATGATTTAGATGCTGGTAGATATTATTTTCTTCTTACACAAATCATTAAGGAAAAAGAGAAAAGATGTTCACAGTACTTACAACTGTGAAAAGCCCTATTTTGTTCTTTGACCATGAGAAAACCTCACTGACTCCTGGCTACAATGTATTGTATTGTTAGGAGGAACAATTTGTCTGTAATCTGTTTTCTGGTATTGAGCGCAACATTTGGAGAAGTGTTAAAAAACAGTCTGGTATTAGTCAAAGAAGTGCAAATCTGTCTAATGCGTTTAAAAATGGGGACTGAATGTAGAACTCCATTCTTGACTCTTTCTTCATTTTGCAAAGCAGGCAAAGGTCTCAAAATGAGCGTGTCTTTCTCATCTACCTCCGTGCAATTTTATGAACCTGCTTCCATGCATTTTTCCAAATAATTTTGACCACAGTGTGTATTGTCTATGTATAAAAAGTATCATTCAGCAGTCACAAAGTCCATGATATCTGAACTAACTATGGATGCTGAAAGACCACCAGAGCTGGGAAGTTCACAACCCATGCAACAACAACCCCAAAGAAGCAGGCTACTGAGACTCTGCAGCTACCCAAATGCCAAATTTCTCCTTCCAGAATCCTCTTCAGGATTAAGGTAAAGGTAAAGGTTCCCCTCGCACATACGTGCTAGTCGTTCCCGACTCTAGGGGGCAGTCCTCATCTCCATTTCTAAGCCGAAGAGCCAGCACTGTCTGATGATGATTCCGTGGTCATATGGCCAGCATGACTAAATGCCGAAGGCACACGGAGCTCTGTTACCTTCCCACCAAAGGTGGTCCCTATTTTTCTACTTGCATTTTTACATGCTTTCAAACTGCTAGGTTGGCAGAGCTGGGGCAAGTAACGGGAGCTCACTCCGTTACGCGGCGCTAGGGATTCGAACCGCCGAACTGCTGACCTTTCTGATCGACAAGCTCAGCGTCTTAGCCACTGAGCCACCGCGTCCCCATAATTCTACCCTAATCTTCAGGATTAGGGTAGAGTAAAAGCATTCGACATCTTGCAATGGACTACCTTATCTGTTCAGATGATGAGCTTATTGATGGTACCCTAAGCTCTACATCAATGTCCTCATTTTATGCAACTCATCCTCTACTTTCCACAGCTTCCTCAAACTTTGTTAACTCCTCCCCATTTCACAGAAGTCAGATCCTAGTCAAGTCTGAAATATGGTAGCAACCTGGTCTCTCAAGACAAACTGTAGCTCCATCTCACCATCCCTCATTGTGCCAACTTCAGTATCTTTCTGCATTGAACTATCTCTCCATAATCATGGAGCATGATGGGCATTTCATATTTTTCTTCAACCCCCCCCCCTTTTCTTTTTGAGTACCATAATTTTATGATGTTGCATCAATGCAGCTACCAGAGAATAGAGGTACTTGGGAAGCCGTGAAGTCTTTGCTTCTATATTCATTTTGCCCAATGCTATTTTCTAAAAACTCTCCTACTACTTAAGGAAAGCTAAGCAGAATAATATTAAAGCTTTTGTTTACTCCAGTAAGGTTATCATTTTTTAAGAAAACAAAAGCGAGGTTAAAAGTTGCCATTTCAGCTATTGGAGCTTTATATCCATTTAAAAATTAGAACTGCAAACATGCCTCAGGGGAGAAAAGTGGAAGACTTTTCATCCTCATTAACGTGAACATATGGAACCCTTTGCACTTGATACTATTGTTAATTTAATACAAGACAGAATCTCCTCAAATTCTCGTGGAATTGGTTTGTTTGTTTTTACATTTTACACCCACCAAGGATTTTTCTTATGCAGATATTAAATGAAAAAAAATTTTTGAAGGCCCAGGAAGAACCATTTTGCCCATAGTTGTATGTCAGTAAGCAGAAATTCAGCAAGCACATCTAGCTTAGAGACAAATTGATAATTAAAGCTTCCCTTCTGTCTGTGGAATAGTGGTGAGTGGGACAGACACTATCCCTGCGTTTGAGCCATTCCACGGGGATGTATTTTTTATATAACCTCGCTGGCGCAGTGGTTAGAGTGCAGTACTGCAGGCTACTTCTGCTGCCTGCAATTTGGCAGTTCAAATCTCACCAGGACTCAGCCTTCCATCCTTCCGAGGTGGGTAAAATGAGGACCCAAAATTGTTGGGGGCAATATGCTGACTATGTAAACCGCTTAGAGAGGGCTGTAAATCACTGTGAAGCGGTGTATAAGTCTAAGTGCTGTTGCTATATTGTATTTGTTAAATTTGGTTGCCACCCATCTTATCACAAGGTGACTCTGGCTGGCTTACAGTGAAACCATAAATATATGTATAAATATATAAAATCACATTAAAATTTCAATTAATGCAAGTTATAACTACAGGTAGGGAAGAAGAGAGGAGAATATACAGGAGGGGAGGTGGAAACTACTGTTAGTCAATTAACCATCTGCAGTGTGAAGTTCCCCCATTGGAGCTCAAGCCAACTGGCAGAATGTCTTGTGGCTAAAATGATCTTCTACCTTGCTGCGGGCATGTTGATGGTCAGTCTTAATCCCACAAAAGTATCCTGCAAAGCAGATCAGGAGGTATAAACAGAATCTCTGATAGGTAAGTGATCACTTTTATATTTAAAAGGAGGAGGACGGGGGCAAATAAGCTTCCTGGAGCATAAGGGAGTTGCTGGAATAAATCTTTGAAAAAATGAGATGGATCAAAGTAGGGATTGTATCTCTGGATTAGAGGGAAATAAATGAAGGGTGGAGCATGCATTTAGGAGAATTAAATTGGAAACTCAAAAGCCAGCAAATTAGACACAGAAAGCAACAGCTGTCTGGTTGTAATAGAATTAATTAAAATATTGGGACCTGGAGTTATTTCAGGTCCTCCTAGCAGTCACACAGGGCTTTTAAACCAAATGCTTCATTAACACATCAATGCTACCCACAATGTACATTTTCAAAGGCAGAGGGGCTTTTTCTTTTGTATGCTAGAAAAGGAACTCAGGCAGCTGGGATGTTGTGTTCCCCCCGCCCCCCCCCCTAAGCTCATCTTTAATGGGTGGTTGGCAGGAAGACAGCATGAAACATTTGCCAGTGTTGTGTTTACTCCCACGTAGATTTCATACGCTGAAACATGCAGGGCCCCCCCCCATGCTTCCTCTTTTCTACATTTTTCATTTTTATCTTCGTAAAAAAGTTTTTGCAGGGTCTCTACTTTTAAAAAAAAAAATCTCCATGCTCCCAATTAGTCTGTATTTGTGGTAATTCCAGACATGAGGATGTATGTATGAGATTAACTCAAAGCAAGAAATCTTCACCTAATCTTTTCTTCCCAGTAATGTCTAGAAATGCAAAACCCACAAGGTGAGGTCATAGTTGTGTACATAATTCTGAAAATGCAGGTATTATAAAATATGCAAGCTGAGTAACAAATCCGACAAATGGACGTTTTCCACAAAATAACTCTATTAGATCCAGGTCACCTCTGGTTGCAGTTAAATTGAGCAATTTGCATCAGATTTACGCTTTTCTGAAATCTCTCCCTCGCTCTTTTGCCAAACTTGTTGCCAGAATTAGTAGAAGAACTTTCATCTACATCCAAAGCTGAGACGTTGCACCATCTGGAGTTCCACAGTATAGAGGTAGAGCATCTGCTTTGTAAGTAGGAATTCTTAGGGTTTGTCCTAGCATCTCAATAAAGTATTGGGGATATCTCTTGTTGGAAAGTAGCCTTAGGCACAGCTAGCCATTCAACATTCTTCATCAAATTTACTGGCCAATAAATCAGTTGATTAAGGTCTCCTGAGGAAAGAGAAATTCTCCAGCCATTCATCAAGGCCACAACAACCTCTTAGCATACTACCACTACTGGAAAAAGCTCCCTAGATCGGGGGTCACCAACCTTTCAGACCTCAGGGATCACTAAATTCATAATTTTAAATCCTGCAGACCACTAATATGATCTGCCTAATGACCAACTGGGTGGGCGTGGCTAGGTGGTCATGTGACTGGGTGGGCGTGGCCAACTCGATGTCACTCACGTCAAGGGGCGCCTCGCCGGCCTCTACTCGCCCCTCCCCTCCCAGCCACTCCTTGCCAGCCACTTCTCGCTTCCCCGCCCGGGCTCCTTAGGGGCCCAACAGGAAGCAGTTGTTGGAGCTAAGCAGCCACCATGAGAAAGAGTTGGCAAAATAGCTGACTCAGTTCAAATTGGATCTGACCAAGAAGGAGGCTCAGCAGAAGCACCTCACTGAGGACTACAAGCAGAGGCTTTCCAAGAAGAGGGAAGACCTGTGGGAGTGCAAGGCAAGGTACCGGCGCCTGGAGGCTCAGCGGACTGACATGGTCAGCCAGTTCCAGGCCAGGATGCAGTCCCACTGGAACAAGGCCCTCCGGCTCTTTGCCACCAGTGGTGCTTCCTGTTAAGTTGTGAATCTGGAGACCGACTCTTGAACAATGTTTATTGGCAACTTCTATCTACAACCAGCCACTTGCAGTCTGACAGCCGGCCGTTTTATAGGGAGCTGTCAGATGCTTTAACCAATAGCGTTGGAGCATTCTTCCTGCTCAAACGCTGGACCTGGGTGAAACCATTTCAACTGTCAATACATAACACCCCTCCCCTCTCTGATGGAGCATTCCATGCGGCAGACGTAATCACGCAGGTAGGTGGGGCATTTAGGGACCCTCCCTGACCTGCGCAGCTCCATCGGCGGTGAGGCAGCAGCCTATGTGGACAGGTCTGCTGCTGCTCTGAGGTCTGAGCCTGGAAGCTCCTGGAAGCTTTCGGGCGAGGCCTTCTCCTCTGTGGGAACCGGTTTGCTGTTTGATCATCGCTGGACTCCTGGTTCCTCAGGTGAGTCCTCCGGCTCCATCGGGCTTGAGTTAATTGCCCAGGTCCTGGCTAAACACATCCTGGAACTCCTGGAACAGGTCGTCGAACCCGGAGCTGGTGATGGCATTTATGCCGGTAACTCCCAGGCTGAGACTAGGACTGTGCTAGCTGTGGTGGCCAACACCAGAGATTTTCTTGCCGTTTCCAAGACGCCATCTGTAAATGGTGTGACAGAAAGGGCCACCTGGCAAAAGTTTGGGCCACCTGGCACCAGTTCCAGATGGTGCGCGCAGCGAAGTGTCAAAGCAAAAAAGGCGGGACTTTTGGAAACCGCGCTGGGAAGCCGCCGTTTCTGGGGTGCTGGACACCAATCAAACACGCATCAGGTGGGCAAGCACGTCTTGCAAAAGGAAGCTGACCATAACAGTGTCCATCGAAGGGGCACCTTGCGAGATGGAGGTAGACACCGGTTCGTCTGTGACAATCGTCTCCTGAAAAGCCCTGAAGCACGCTGTTCCAGGCATACAGAAGCGCCATCTTGCACACCAACACATCAAACTCTCCGACTATCAGGGAAATCGTATTCCCGTCATCGGACAAGGACAGTTCCGGGTCAAGTTCAACAAATTTGAGGGGCCCCTACAGCTGACGGTGGTTGGAGGAAACCTTCCTAGCCTCCTAGGCTTGGATTGGTTCGATGCCCTCGGCCTGGGAATTACCAGCATAAATGCCATCACCAGCTCCAGGTTTGACGACCTGTTCCAGGAGTTCCAGGACGTGTTTAGCCAGGACCTGGGCAATTAACTCAAGCCCGATGGAGCCGGAGGACTCACCTGAGGAACCAGGAGTCCAGCAACGATCAAACAGCAAACCAGTTCCCACGGACGAGAAGGCCCCGCCCGAAAGCTTCCAGGATCTTCCAGGCTCAGACCTCAGAGCAGCAGCAGACCTGTCCGCACAGGCTGCTGCCTCACTGCCGACAGAGCTGCACAGGTCAGGGAGGGTCCCTAAACGCCCCGCCTACCTGCGTGATTACGTCTGCCGCATGGAATGCTCCATCAGAGAGGGGAGGGGTGTTATGTATTGACAGCTGAAATGGTTTCACCCGGGTCCAGCGTTTGAGCGGGAAGAATGCTCAAACGCTATTGGTCAAAGCATCTGACAGCTCCCTATAAAAGGGCCGGCTGTCAGACTGCAAGCTGCTGGTTGTAGATAGAAATTGCCAATAAACATTGTTCAAGAGTCGGTCTCCAGAGTCGTTATTCCCACAACTTAACACTTCCCTCCAACCTTCGCCCAAAGCCCCGCACCAGGAGGCTGAAGCAGACCCCAAGTTGGAATTTCTGCCCCCCCCCAACCCACACAAAAAGACCCCGAAGGGGGAGACTCTCTGCAGCGACACAAATGTTCATTGCACGTATCCGGCCCAGGGGCCGTAGTTTGAGGACCCCTGATTTGGTGCAATATAAAAAATGCAAATAATTTTTCTGCGGACCACCAAAATTTTCTCGTGGACCATCAGTGGTCCACGGACCACCACTTGGTGACCGCTGCCCTACATCACCTTCTCATCTGAGTTCCTCTGCTGAGACGATGTGGAAATACAAGAAGTTTGAGGGGTTGGCGGGTTGCTAGAGACACTGTTGCTCAATTAAAAAGTACACCCCTTAGTCACCTTACCCAAATGCCACTCAAACAAATGTCGTTCAAATACTCCTTCCCCTTTGAAACCAAATTCCCTTGCATCAAGCTGAATAAGAACAAGAAAATAATCCATGCCGATTCAAAAATAATCACGACATCTGATTCAAGAACATCAGGCATGGTGCTGTTGTGATCAACCATGTCATCATTTGCCCATTTGCACATCTTTGTATGCAGGACATTATATTGGGGTGGGGAGGACAGGAATTGATTGCTGGTCAATAGCCAGTAGGGCTCCCAGATTTGGCCTGAAAAAAAATCTGGAAAACATCCAGATGGCAATAAAAATCTAGAATTGTCCATATTTCATCACTGCCATCTAGTTACTGTTCAGATTTATGCAGACGATGTCTGGCAAGAACTCGCTTTACAAATTTAAAGCTTGTTTATTGAGCATTTTCCCCCTGGGGACAAGAATTATGGCTCTGAAGATTCAACTGTGTATCTACTGACATCACATCAGTGATAGCACAACATGGGATCATAATTTCCCACTAAGCCTCAGAGTCCCTCGGGAGTTGGGTGGCATAGAAATTTAAATAATAAATAAATAAAGCCTACTTCACTTAATAAGAAATATATATTTCTTAATGGCAAATTGGTTATCAAAGATTCTGGTAGACATTACCTTCTTAGACTGGGTCTCTTTCTTTATGAATAGAAAAAAAGAACGCTCCAAGGAGTCTAATTTTCTCAGAAATCTATTTTTAATATGCAGGCATGCACTGACACAAGTACAGGCACACAGAGGTCCTAGTGGGATTAGAGGAGACGTATAGCAGTGGTCAGATGTTCAACTGGGGCAGTTGTCCAAAATTCAGCTTTGCTGTCTTGTGCCGTTTGGGCTGCCAATCGACTAGATATTCAGTCCTCCTTAGCTGCAGATTAAGTGAAAGAAGGAGCAAAAAAAAAGTGAGGGATTTTTCAGCCACTTATCTCCAGCGTGGCTCTCCGTCTTTTTAAAAAATATCTTGGCAGAAAACGCTGATTGTTTTCATTGATCTTTCTGGCTCCCAGCTTAATTTTTCTTCCCTTTTCTCTAAGTCCTTTTCATAGCCCCTTTCCTATTCTCTCTAATGGCGGCTAATCAGAGCTTTGCATTGCTGCCGGTTGCCAATTTGTTCCCTTTTGTCAGCTCTGGATTTCTCTCTGGGCTTTGTACCACTGGATGCAAGCCAATGATTGCTCACTGAGAGAGGGGTTTCTCCTGTCTGGCTGAGGCTTAATCTCCCACCAAGGAGATTAAGGAAGTATGTAAGCCAGTCTCCGACTCTTTGGGAACTGAAAGATTTCATTCACAGGAGAAGTTGAAGGTCTCGCTGAAGCTTAGGGCCCTAAAGCTTCCGTTCTCAACTTCAAGATGTCTAAGCAACTATTTCATTCTTTCTGTAACTTTTCATGGTGCAAATTTCCCCATATTGGAGTTTCTGCTCCTCCTAGGAAAATCCATTTCACATCCTCCTACCAACCCATTTCCTCATTGATTTATAGGGAGGGAGGGAGGGAGGGAGGGAGGGAG
>QLTV01012191.1:2084478-2114009 GCA_003457575.1 Thermophis baileyi
AAGGAAGGAAGGAAGGAAGGAAGGAAGGAAGGAAGGAAGGAAGGAAGGAAGGAAGGAAAGAAAGAAAGAAAAAGAAAGGATCTCAATAAAACTAATTTACAGCTTTCTTTATATTGTGATGATTGATTGACTTAAAGACAACAAACTGAAAGTCGGAAGAAAATGCTTTTTCAGAGCATGTGAAACTTATGTGGAAACTCTTCATTTTATTTTGCTGCATTTGCTGCATAACATTGTGTGTGTGTGTGTGTGTGTGTGTGTGTGTGTGTGTGTGTAAAACAATGTACAAAGATAGATACTTGATTGAGAGAAAATGCTACGTAGCAAAGCACTCATGTGTAGAGAAGTTCATCTATTAGAAGAAATCCATTTGACATCCTCCTACCAACCCATTTCCTCACTGATTTATACGAGGGAAGGAAGGAAGGAAGGAAGGAAGGAAGGAAGGAAGGAAGGAAGGACTTCTATAGTTGCATGGTAGTTAAGGAGATGGATCAGCAAGTTCCCTGGGGGATCTTGAACCCTCACTCTATCAGTCCAACCTCCCTTAAAGAGTTTTTGTTGTGGAAGGTGAAGAAATGGAAAAGGAAGTATCCTATAAGTAGTCCTCAACTTACGACTATAATGGAGCCCAGAATTTCTATTATAAGTCATCACGATCATAAGTCAAGGCATTCATATTATCGGACCCAATTATTTTGACTTTTTTTTTTTTTGCCAGTGGTTGCTGCAATTGTTAAGTGACTCACTGAGTCCTATGGGAGTTATTAACTACCAGAAACCAGCTGAAAAGGTCAGAAACTAGCAAAAAAATATATGGTAAATCATGGTCACATGATTGCCGAATGCTTTAATTCAGGGGTCTCCAACCTTGGCAACTTTAAGACTTGTGGACTTCAACTCCCAGAATTCCTCAGCCAGCAAAGGTGGCTGAGGAATTCTGGGAGTTGAAGTCCACAAGTCTTAAAGTCGCCAAGGTTGGAGAGCCCTGCTCCAGGGTGCCCAGAGGGGCTGTTTTAAGACTTGTGGACTTCAACTCCCAGAATTCCTCAGCCAGCAAAGGTGGCTGAGGAATTCTGGGAGTTGAAGTCCACAAGTCTTAAAGTTACCAAGGTTGGAGACCCCTGCTTTAATTGGCCGTAAAGGTGAGCTGGTTGCCAAGCTCCTAAAAGACAATTATGAGACCACAGAGGTGTGTGTGTGTGTGTGTGTGCGCGCGCGCGCACGCACACACACGCACATGCATGCAGCCCATCGGAACCCCCAGAAGCATTGTAAGTAGCTTTTGGGGATGTTGTGTCACAACTTTGAATGGTCTGTAAGCGACCAATCGTTAAGTGGTGACTATCAGTATATGCTTCCTGGACCTCCTATTGCTATATTTAGCAATTTCAAAATAATTAAAATCTGTAATGTATACATGTGGGGTTTATCATGCTTCTAGCAGACCAGGAGATTCTTAGCACCCCTGCCCCATTTAAGGGGCGCCCATACTTGGGGCCATTGTTAGGTTTTGTTGTGGTCCACCAGCGGCCTGCGGAGCTGGCAGCAGAGTCGGACAGCAAGGAGGCTGGGGAGGAACATGGGCCAGGCCTGGAGTCTGGAGAAAGTTCAGTGCCAGAGGCAGAAATCCAGCCCGGGCCATCTGGGAGGTCTGTGCTGACTCCAGAGCCTCCAGAGGCTGACATGAGCGAGGCAGAGGAACGGGGAAGCCTGTTCCCAATGCATGCATGTGCAGAGCTGCCAGAAGGCAAGAACAGTTACAGAGGAGAAGGACTACTCGGGAGTAAGGCTTGGAGATAATTGGCCCCTTCCATAGGCTATAAAAGTGGAGCAAACGGATGTGCTCATTGCAGGAAGCAACTTGGTTCAGTTCTCAGCATTTCGGTTCGGACTCCGTGTTTCTGCTTGGCCTTGCAAAGTTCCTTGCCAATTAGGTCTTTGGCATCATGTCAAAAAAGATAAAGGTTCGTGTTTATCTACCTTCTTCCGAAAGACTTCTGTTGGACTTGTTATCATTGTTTGGGACTTATTACGGCTAGGAATGAACTTAATTCACAGCCATTAAAAATAAAAAGAGGTTTTTGGGACTCCGTTTGTGCTGTATTATTTTATCAGGAAGCCTAGGTCAGAACAGGTTTTGTCGCCATTAACATGATTTTTGTTAAAAACTCAGCGGCACTTTTTCGTGCAGCTGTTGATAAAAATAGGATTGCCAACATGATCGCCAACGTCCGATGATGGATATGGCAGAAGAAGAAGGAGGAGGAGGAGGAGGAGGAGGAGGAGGAGGAGGAGGAGGAGGAGGAGGAGGAGGAGGAGGAGGAGAAGAAGAAGAAGAAGAAGAAGAAGAAGAAGAAGAAGAAGAAGAAGAAGAAGAAGAAGAAGAAGAAGAAGAAGAAGAAGAAGAAGAAGAAGAAGAAGAAGAAGAAGAAGAAGAAGAAGAAGAAGAAGAAGAAGAAGAAGAAGAAGAAGAAGAAAGAAGAAGACATGTGGGGACGTTTTTGTTAAATACATTAATAAACTTCTGAAAAGTGTGGATTTAGAATTAAAAAAAAACCTTTCCATCTGCCTATGGTTGACTGGGGTCCGCACATTTTCCCTCTATAACCGATGGACAGAAATGCCCATCTTAAGAATCTTCTATATGATGCAAGCAAAGGGACCGAAAGGTACATTTGAAAATGTAATGTACCCTGGATGTGTCACAATGTTTATTATCACATTAAAATGTATTTCCACCCACATTTCTTCAGTGATAGCCTCTTGGAGCATTTCCAAGTGAGTTTTCCTAATCGCAGCTAAAGTCAATTAAATATCAACCACCATTGTACAAATTATATTGTACTTAATAAGAGGGTGTAGTAAACTAAATGCTCTCAAATAGCAGTGTTTTACATCAAATACCAACTCTCCCTTTTTAAAGCCATAATATTTGACTTCCATGATTTCGCTAACAAGTTGCCAGCCAACAATAATGTGAACATTCGGGGGGAGGGGGTTGCATATCAAACAGGGGTCAGTAGTAATGTTTACTTTTGTTGTGATCATATCTCACAGATGACATGATCCAGTACTTTTTTTAAGCAAACATGAATATTATGGCTCCCCAAGTCCTTCATGGATTGATGAACCCTTTTAAAGGACCGGGCTACATTTGGTTTATGATGCATAGAGCAAAGCTTCCATTGAAAAAGTCAATATATATATATATATTTTAAAAGGTAAAGGAGTCCCTGCAGATTTTATTCTGCTACTTGTTGCTGACTATAGAGGGCAGTGTTCATCTCTGTTTCATGGCCATTAACCCAGCGCTGTCCGAAGACATTTCTGTGGTCAGGTGGCTGGTATGACCTCATGGAGTGCTGTTACCTTCTCACTGAAATGGTACCTATTTATCTACTCGCATTTGCATGCTTTCGAACTGTTAGGTGGTCAGGAGCTTGGGTGAGGATGGGAGCAAACCCCATCACACTCAGGTCTCGAACCTGGGCTGCTGGCTTTCCAGCCAACAAACCCAGTGTCTTAACTGCTGAGCCCTCACGCCACCCAATTAGAGGAACATTACATCTTTGGAATGAAGGTACAGTATCAGCAAGCGGTAGTTTAGGATTGACAGAATGTACATTAACTAGACAAATCTTGCAAGTGATCACTGTATTGGACCAAACCACATCACAGTTCAAATCAAACAACTGCTGGATGCCCTAAACATTTGTGAAGAGCAATGACCTGGAAGAATAAGTGCTAGTTTGTTATCAATGTTGGTGATTATTCATATTAGGGAAAATAGGATTGGCAAAATAAGACAATGAATTTTACAACCACTGATCTTCATAATATCCCTGCAAGTCTCATATTTCTTTATACAAACCTAAGAAAATCCCATTCATAGATGTCATATAAGGTAGATGAAAATGGAATCTAACTTAATATAACTTCATTCTCTTACCATGAGAAAGGTGCCCATTTGGAAGGCTTTCACAATGATGGATATATTAGACTCTACTCTTCTTCCAAGTAACTATTTATTAGTTCACTCACACCTATTAAACCAATTTAGATGGTTCAGTCTAAGTTGTACACACAACTGAAGTACACTATAAATGTTTAGGTTACTACCTAAGTTTAATGGCACTCTTAACAGAACACATTTCTCTTTTTTCTTGTCCCACCATAAATTAGTGGCTGAGATTAGCCTATATAGAAGTACCAACGGATCCTATTTCCCACGTCAGACTGATCTGTGATTCTGTTTTCCTTTGATTGTTTCCTTTCTTTTTGCAGCATCAGGCTTGGCTTCTTCTACCATCTGGTGAAGGTCTATTCTGTGAAGTGCCCATTTTCTGCTTGCCTGCACCATGGTGTCAAAGGGATGGGTTGCATCTGCAGGTGCAAAAAAGCGCTTGGCATCCTCTTTTAACTAGTCAACCACTCATGACACTGATCTCACATCTAGGCTCAAAAAGCGAAGCTAAGGAAGAAGAATGGCTTCCTGTTTTGCTTTATTGTTTTCCAATTTATGAGGCATAGCTTAACCCAGAAAAGAGACTTGGCAGCTAAATCATATAAGCCTTTGCTGTTAATTAGTATCCATAGTAAGAAGAAGTGTGATCAATTTGTCTGTGTCCATTTCTAACCCATCAAGTCATTAGACTCTTCAAAGCAGTCTAGAAAAGGAGAACATCTCTTGGATTAGTAATGCAGCTTAAGGCACCACCTGTGGACACCGGGGTACAAATATTTGTGTGTGTAGAACAAACAACTTTTTGAGGGTTACTTAAAGCTAGGGCTTAGTGTTTACTGAGCATTGCCCTAGCCACCTGTCACACCACAACAATGACATCAGAAGTAGCTCTCTCATCTGCCACAAATATCATTCCAACTGAAGTCAAAATGGAGAAGCCATGAACACAGATTTTGCTTCACAGAGAGGCAAATGGTACTGAAAATTTTCTTTTAAAAATGGATGTTGTATTGGATGTTACACGAAGGATAATTAAATGGTATTTCTTCTTTAGTCACAGAGCAATGCATCACTGCTGGAAATTGTTTACTGGATACATTGCTGAGTTTCCATGATAAACAGAAAATTATGATTAGGAGTGAGAAGGAGCTGCTGCCTTCACTATCTTGCTGATGAGTGTCATAGGATTTGGTTGGCCATTGTAGAAAACAGCTGAACCCTTAGTCCAGTCCAGCAGTTCTCTTCCTACTATGACGGGCAACATCAAATAAAGATTGTCTTGTTCAAATGGCAGTAGTTTACAAGCTGCCTTGCTTGGAGATTTTTTTGGTAAAATTGGCAGTTTCAGGATGGACAATGGAAATGTTGTTTTTCTAGTATAGATAGTCCTTGACTTACAACCATTTATTTAATGATAGTTTGAAGTTACAATGACACTGAAAAAAGTGACTTATGACTTATGACTGCTTTTTGCACACACACAACTGTTGCAGTATCCTCATGGTCATGGGATTAAAATCCGGACGCTTGGCAACTGTCATGTACTTATGACAGTTGCAATGTCCTGCAGTCATGTGATCACCTTTTGTGATCTTCTGACAAGCAAAATCAATGGGGAAGCCAGATTCACTTAACCTTAAATGAGTAACAAAGTAAGTTGTTACCAACTAAACAACTGCAGTGATTCACTTAACAATTGTGGCAAGGAAAGTCATAACATGTGGCAAAAGTCATTTAACAGCTGTCTCGCTTAGCAATAGAGTTTTTGGGCGCAATTGTGGTAGCAATACCTGTAACATGTAATTAGCTGCTGGAACTCATGACAGTTATGTCAATATTCTTCTTCAATATTGATTATAATAGTTAGGGTTCTTAGGAATTGCTGTTGAACAGCCTCAAGGGGATACAAGTACCCACCCATGCTTTAGGCATAGATGTTTTTTTTTCAGCTCACTGAATAAATATTATGTATAAAAACTAGGCAGTAAATGGGCCTTACTACTTAGTATGCCCGAAGACAAAAACACAGCTCCAAAAACACACAAAACAATGCTTGTCTTAAGGGGGGGGGGAACCGAGTGCCAAAATACACTCTATTTGGGAATAATCATTAAACAAAGCTCATATGAAAATATGTCTGCATATTTTCCTGATGAATTTGCATATTGATGTGCACTGGGTTGAAAGAAAGTTGTCATCAAAAAATAAGGAATGGTAATAAGGTGAGCATGATAGATTTGCCCCCACCTACCAATCTGCCATGTCCCTAATCGTAGCAAGGATGCCAAACATGCCGTCAAAAGTTGTTGTTAAGGAATGGACAAATGATACAAAATAAGAGGATTCTTAAATATGAATTATGTTTTCTCTTTACTGAAAGCAACATTAGCATGAAGACAAAAGCAAAAGCCGTTAACCATGATTCAAGAAATGGCATAGTCTCCCCAACCTGCTTAATGTATCTTCCATCTAAATGCAAAATATTGTTTATTTTCCACCACGGTACTTAATACAAGTTTGCATTCCACTGATGTGTCACCTTCCTTCATTATGAAACAGTACTTGTGTTTTATAACTACAATTGTTGAAGAGAGGTTATGAAATACATTTTAAGAGTCTGTCTCAGGAATGCAGAAACACCTCTTGGAGCAGATGGCCCAACAGTTTGTGAGGAAGCAATTTATAACCTAAAAGTAGCATTTTAACAAGACTGTGTGTTCTCAATTTACATGTAATGCTCAAAAAACACTGCTAATTTTGAAGCCACAATTGTGTTTCAACTGTCTTTCAGTTGAGTTGTTCTAAAAATAACAATTGGACAACGGGCATGTTTGAATGGAATTGAGTAAGAGCTAACATGAAAAAGGATTACTCCTTTCTGGTGTATTTTCTTTACTACTTAATATTTCACCTTTTTTCTTGATGATTAAGGTGATATTCTGGATAATATGTTTCATAATTTAAGGCCAAGGACCATAGATAGCATATATCCTACATAACTTTATCTTTATAACAACTTTTTAATATACATTTTGCTTACAAAAATGAACAAAAAGACAACCAGAAAACATCATGACTGAGTGGAAAATTTACTCTGGGCCTTCTTGATGTTCCTCTAATCACAATATCCCACCCACTTGGAGGTTTCTCCAAAGAATGAGTGAAACTTAAGCATTAAAAATATGTGATTTGTGATTCGCCCCTAATTAATTTTACTTTCAGTATCCTCAAATCTCATTGGTCACATGATGTTACATACTATGGAATCCCGTACACTTGCTGAATTCACCCTTCTGACTAAGCCAAGGAAGAAAATGCCTATTATAAAAATGAATCATTATGGAACTGGCATCAAACTCCCATGTTAAAAGTGGCAATTTGCAGTTTTCTTCCCTTCTCATTTTTCTGAACAGCACCAGAAGAAAATGCATAAAAGTAGTATATCCATAATTGTGAATACAAAAATTTTATCAAGAATACTACCCTGTCTCCTACATGAGCTAGCCAAATATAACAGCCAACCACAAATTTAAATTGGCCAGTAGTTTGCCCCTTTGTTATTAACTAAGTTGAGCAAGTTATGGACTAGGCCTCTTTGACCAACTTCTTCTATGTGCTATGTAGTCCTCCCTGCCCAGCAGTAATATTGTGGTATTCAATCCAATCAGAGATTGGATGAAAATCATTAAGTAGACTACTTGCATGGATAAAAGAGCCTTTACTGTCCTCATAAAGGGATAATACTAATCTCTTGGTACCTCTCCTGTCCATAAGTGTGCAAATGCATGCACAAAAAAACCTCTTTTCTACATAATACATAATTTAGAGAAAATACTAAATGCAGAAACAAATACTACTGTGTAACAAATCATTCTTCCCTACACACACACACACACACTAAAATGCAAGAATCAAAAAACTTTTTTTATCCCTGCAGCTGGTAACAACTTGTTATTGTAATTCTGTGCTAGAGTGGGAACAGAAGAAGGTGGGACTAGGGGTGGAGGGGGGGGGAAGGAGATGGAAAACATATAATACACATTTGCCTTTATATACTCTTTTCTTCCCAGTGAAAAATTGGACTGCCTATGACTTTTTCTATACCTCTTGTATTTCTGTGGTGGCGCAGTGGTTAGAATGCAGTTATTACAAGATAACTCTGTTCACTCACTGCCAGGAGTTCGATTCTGACAGGCTCAAGGTTGACTCAGCCTTCCATCCTTCAGAGGTCGGTAAAATGAGGACCCAGATTGTTTTGGGGGCAATACGCTGACTTTGTAAAACCTCTTAGAGAGGGCTGTTTAAGCTCTATGAAGTGGTATATAAATCTAAGCGCTAGTGCTAGTGCTAGTGCTAGTGCTAGCGCTAGCGCTATTCCCTGTCCTGTCCTGTCCTGTCCTTCCCTCTTTCCTTTCCTTTCCTTCCCTTCCCTTCCCTCTTTCCTTTCCTTCCCTTTCCTTCCCTTCTCTTTTCTCCTCCCTTTCCTCCTCCCTTTCCTCTTTCCTTTCCTTTCCCCTTTCCTTTCCCCTTACCTTTCCCCTTTCCTTTCCTTTCCTTTCCTTTCCTTTCCTTTCCTTTCCTTTCCTTCTTTCCCTTTCCCTTTCCCTTTCCCTTCCTTTCCCCTCCCTCCATCCCTGTGGTTAGAATGCAGTATTGTGGGCTGACTCTGCCCACTGCCAGCAGTTCAATCTTGACCGGCTCAACATTGACTCAGCCTTCCATCCTTCCAAGGTCAGTAAAATGAGGACCCAGATCATTGGGGGCAAGATGCTGACTCTGTAAACCACTTAGAGAAGGCTGTTAAGCACTGTGCAGAAGCCGAGTTTCCGGCACTGTGCATGTGTCGCCATCTTGTTTTTGGCTTTTTGGGGGGATTTTTTTTATTTTTCGGCACTGCACATGCATGCCCATGCGGCGCGGCCACGCGGCGCGGGAGGAAGCGAACCGGCAGCGAGGTAAGTTAGAACCCACCCCTGGTGTTGACCCTCTTTGTATAATTTCTTTCTAACACCTCCTTGAGTTGAAGCAATAATAAAAAGCAAATAGAAAATGCCTGAGACATGGAAAGACAAGTTTCAGCTCACCATTATTTATTTCACAGGCTTTCACCCAAGGAACGTCTGTTGTTGGAAAAATCAATAAACTTTCTCTCCCTGGATGGGAACAGCAGAGTTTGCCTAACTATCTGGGATATCAGAATTCAAAAATTTAGCCAAAGGGTCAAGAAACTAAAATTGTGAAGAAAAAAAAATGGAATATTCTATTTGTAGTGAATCATCCTGTCCCCAAAACAAAGACTGTGTTCTCCATCAAAAAATTTCAGTGATCTGGTGTCCCCATTATCATATGTCTTCTGATATGTAGGATGGAGACCTTTGACATTTCGTCTTTCCATGTGGGATTCTCCCAAGACGTTCCATCTTGGCCAACTTCTCACAAACAATAAAGCCGTTTTCAGGCCCATAAGAGGCATCCTCTATTGGTTTTTATATGATTTTTTTTTATTTTTTTAAAAGATAAAAACTAGCACAAACTTAATATAAAGTATGGAAGAAAGAAGACAAAGAAAGAAGACAAAGAGCCGAGGTGGCGCAGTGGTTAGAGTGCAGCACTGCAGGCTACTTCAGCTGACTGCTAGCTGCAGTTTGGTGGTTCAAATCTCACCGGCTCAAGGTTGACTCAGCCTTCCATCCTTCTGAGGTGGGTAAAATGAGGACCCAGATTGTTGGGGGCAATATGCTAACTCTGTAAACCACTTAGAGAGGGCTGTAAAGCACTATGAAGCGATATGTAAGTCTAAGTGCTATTGCTATTGCTAGAGAGGAGGCAAAAAGTGCAAGAAAAGAAAAAAGTTGAAAAATAGAAAAAGACAAAGAAGTGGACTCTGATATTCTTCATAGCAGTTATAAGTACAATTATATTTTAATGTCTGTCTCTAAAGTTACAACATAATACTCTTTCTGTTATCTATCCCAGGGGTGGGATAGATATCTATCCTCAATCGCATAGAGGGCCGGATCATGACATATCGCAATGTTTTTTGCCTTTGTGGAACTGGGGTGGGCATGGCCTGCATGAGCCATATCCAGCCCATGGGCCACCAGTTTAACAGGCCTGATCTATCCCATCTAATCGTCAAAGCCATAATTCACAAGTTCTTCTTTTTCATTTTTATGCAAAAGGTCCATAAGATGTTTCCAGTCACCAATATATGTTGATAGTGTCTTTAATCAAAGAATTTATCCATCTCACAAGATATGTCAATTTCCACCAACCATTCCTCCATAATCGTTAGTGAATTATACAGCACTATCTTGAAAGTGTACCTCAGGAAAAAAAACAAAGCCCAGCTATTCAGAATTAATACTGACTCTAATCCTACCCAGGATTGGCTAACCTGTCAATAACAAGCTTTGGACACTATTCTACCACATTATTTCTCATACAAACTCAAAGCGAAGGCTTGCTCTGAGGTAAGAAGAAGTAAGGCCCGTGTCAATGTTCCAAATAATGCACCCATTGAAAGCAGAACTCTGAGGCAGATAGATTCCTCAAAGAACAATTTATTGGATACATCATATTGGCACAACTGGTGACAACCAACTCTGAAAGTTCCCGCGGTTTTCACCTAATTAAAAAAGTGAAAGTTCCCCATGTCCCCCAAGTCATGAGTCACATTGTCCAATAGAGGTGCTGGCTGGTTGCTTGGATACTCCACTCATTCTCTTCCCAGCCACCTGTTGAAATGTCCTTAGTTCCCACAGGAAAACTTTTTGTTTTGACTACAAACCTCCAACTAGCTATTTCCCCCTCCCTGTCTTGTGGCAACCCTGGAGCTGTAAAGATGGCCTCATCCAGGTTCGCTTCAGGGTTGACAGCCAGGTTATTTGAGGGACCATCCATCTCTGATTGTGTCTGCTTTTCTTCCCATTAGATATGACCAGGTGTGGGTTCTAACTCACCTCGCTGCCAGTTCGCTTCCTCCTTTCAGCAGTGCTGAAAATTCGCAAAAAAATCCAAAAAAAAAAGAGCCAAAAACAAGATGGCCGCACATGCGCAGTGCTGGGGACTCAGCTTCTGCGCATGCGCAGAAGAAGAAAAAAATAGCCAAAAATATATTTTTTTCAAAAAATAAAATAAAATCCCCCCCCCCAAAGATGGCAGCATCCACGGACCAGCACCGACAGAACCGGCTCTGGTAGCGGTTTGCTACCGGTTCTATAGAACTGGTGCGAACCGGGAGGAACCCACCTCTGGATATGACCACAACAGACATGTTCCAGGTGCTTTTGTTATCTTATATATTATACTGTTATGTTATATATCTTATGTTATAGCAGTGTTATCTTATGGAATCCAGGAGGTGTTCCTTCTTTGTCATAGGGCCTGCCCTTAGGAACAGCACTCCCTTCCCCAAGAGTCAGATGATCCCAAGTTCATTACTCTTTAGTAAGGCCTTTAAAACCTGATTCTTTCCTTAGACACTGTGAATTGAGATGTTAGGTAAGCCAGACCTGTGTTACTATTATGTGAGAAAGGTTGCTTTTAATAGGCACTGGCCCACTGTATATTAGTTTAATGGATTGTTGTTTCCTGTTATAGTTTATTGTGATGTAAGTGTGAAGGTTTTGTGTCATGACTTTGAATGTATAATTAGCTACCCAGAGTCATGTGAATGAAATGGGCAGCCATATATATACTGTTTCATGTAAATTAACAAAATAAACTAAGGAAAAGGTGTGAATGTATTTTCTCAGTAGAAATCAGCAACCACTTAGAGATGTTAAAAACTGCATGTGTAATTGTCACATTTAAGTATCTCGTGCTCCACCTGGCAATATTAATATCTCTATATATTATTCCCCCACTTGCTCTGTTCTCACATGTTTGTCTGATTCCCTAATATTCTCAGAAGGAAAAACAGTTTTTACACATCCTTCTTACTCCACTTTATCAGTGTGAATTAATTCTTGAGGGGCATTTTATCGAGCTTAATTTATTAACAAATAAAGCTTCAATCCAACTCTACCCTTAGCTACCATACCATACATTTTAACCATTAGCTTACAATGATAGCTTATTCCAACAAACCCTCTTCTTCCAGAGGCAGGCTGTCCCACTGGCAAACAGCTTTTATTATAGGATATTTCTTCCAAAATATTAGTCAAAATTAGCTAGCTTGTCGATTCCATCCTTTGATTGTAATCCCATAATATCTATCGCTGAGCATAAGAGATGGGTAATTATTTAGATTTCTACAACTGCCCAACTCAACTGCCACCTCTTAAACAAAACTGCAGGATATTATACCAAAGCAGAGAGAAAAACATGCATCATGGACAAACCAAACATAGTTCAATCCAGAGGAAACCTTGGGGAAATGTCAGGTCTTCAAATACTATTCAAAAAATACTAGGAGAAGAGGCTGCTTAAACACCTGGGTGAGATGTTCTTCTAGATCAGAGGTCTTCAAACTTGGCAACTTTTAAGACTTGTGGACTTAAACTCCCAGAATTCTCCAGCCAGCATAGCTGGCTGGAGAATTCTGGGAGTTGAAGTCCACAAGTCTTAAAGTTGCCAAGTTTGGGGATCCCTGTTCTAAATTGCCAGGTTGGGGACAGAAAAGACCAGTTATCTAGGCCCCATTAGACAACATTGCTTAAGAGGTGGGATGCACTGCGAACCCACTCTGTGGGATCTTCCTGAATGCAGTTTTCAAAGAACATGGTGCTGAAAGCCACTAATATGTCAATCTTGCTGATTAGAAAGAGGGATAGCCACATACAGCAAGGAGTCCGTTTGTGAATAAGTCAAGAATCCCCCTGGAAACCATTTCCAAAGTAGCCATGAATCCCAAAGGTAGCCATGAAGTCCCAAAATCACATTGTAGGGCATATTTTTCAGAACCATGGATAGTTCCCATAGAAACTGGATGGCCCTTTATTATGGGTCTGAATTCAGCAACTGTTAAAAGAAGAGAAGCCAACTTCCTTGAGGATAGGGTTTTGCACTAAAAGGCACACACACATTATGTAAAGAATGCAGTGGTGATGTCCTGACATCAGCAGAATGAACACAAGTCAACAGGTTGGGTCCGAGAGGTATTTTTACCTCTTAACTAACAAATTGACCCAATCTGCTGAAATTATCTGTGAATTTTTTAAAGGGGAAAAAAAGGCATAACATTGCCCTAAACATCTACAAGGCATAAAATGCCTCTTCTCTGAAATAGGTTCAGAAATATGTACCATAGTTACTTTGATGGGTGAAAAGAATGTCACAGCCAGCCTACCAGCCATGGGCTATCCCTCCCTACTCAAAGTAAACCGCCTCTGAGATTTAAAGTGAGAGAACTATGGAATTAGGCAGAGATAGTTTGTCCAATATATTTGTTCATTCAAAGCTTACAACAATAAGGTCAACAATATGCCATAACAATCTAATGCACTATACACACATACACACAAGAAAGCATGGTTTGCAGAACCATCTTTAAGGTCATTTAGCTTTAAACCACCAAGGATTGTTGGGAAGTGGGCAGTCTATAAATTGTATAAATAAAGCAACATAGTATTGAAAATGCATTCAACAACTGAATTTTGGCTATACCGTTATCATTTTTTTTCTAGTATTCTATTATTTGAACTTTGCCAATAATGTTCCCTGAGAGTCCTAAAATAACAGAATGGTTTTGGTTCAATATTTACAATCAGTAGGAAAAAAGAGCCAGCCATTCACTAAACATTCTTCTAAAACAGTAACAGGAGTGCTAGAGATCCCCCAAAGAATGGTAGTTATAAAGTAAGATATAGACATCAAATATTAACAAATATGTCTTTATAGTCTGAATTCCTCAATGTTTTAATATTTGAAGTCAGTTTCTCCAAAACAACAATATTCCACAGTCTGTATCCATCCACTTCTCTCACGAAAGACCAGTGATTTCCTTCTTTTAATATAAGAGCAGGACAGAGATAAATTCTTTCTGGCCAGTCATTTCCTCCAGTGACTGGAAAATCTCTCTCCCAAATGTAATAATCTTTGAGCCAGTTAAGCCTATGTAAATATAATTGCCCAGTTCTCACGAGGCAAAATAAGAACGTTTTCTTCTGATGCTTAAAGGATTATGATGTTGATGCTACATACCAGTCTCCTGGAGGAAAACATCAGCATGAATATTTTTAAGATGGTGGAGAAACTCCAACTTCCTGATTACAGATGACTGACTACTGTGTTGTATGTTTTTAATAAGGATGGGGTGGGAACATATCTTCTCAACATACAGCAAGAAGATTTGTTTTTAAGAGAGTGTCTATTTCTTCAAAGTATCCACAGAGAAAACTCTGCAAGTACTTTTTAACAGTCTCCATCCAACTTTAAAAAAAAAAAAAGCAATTTGAGCATAAAAGCAGCCACTGGGACACATTTTCTATTTTAAAAACCTTCACAAGAAGTCATCCAACAGATTTTGGAATTTAAAGGAACTCAGAGAGAGACAGGGGGTAAGGGAAGCTGGTTGCTAGGGCTTTTTCTGAAGGGTACTACTCAGAAAATGGGGGTGCAGGCATGAAAGAAATTCACTTACCAGCCTTCAACTGAACTTGTTGTGATTTGGGATCTGACAAGTCCAAATAAATAATTAAAACTAAGAATTTCTTTCCTCCATTCTCTATGTTGCTTTCAGACTGACAACAGAACAGGTTGAAACACTCTGTGCAGACTGAATAAAGAAGTGATGGTGCTTAGAGGAAGAGAAAAGGGAGGGGGGAGGAAATCTTCCGCTTATCAAAATTGTCATGGCAATACATTACATTTAGCAAAAATTGGGATCCTGTTTAGCAAGTCACTTTAGCTTTTCTATCTCTTAACTTGTCTCAATTCTAAGCCATAAAGATAATTCTTTATGTGACTGACAGCCCTCTAAGTTGTGACAGCTTAAATTGATGTTTTGATTTCTCTCTCACTCTCTCTCTCTCTTTCTCTGCACAGAATACAAGAAAAACAACAACTGCCAGGGATGGGATAGGACAGAAGTTGTAAAAATGTAAAGCAAGCGTGGCAAAGCAGCAAAGCCAGAAGGAATCTTTTCTGGTTTTATTACCTTGTTAATAAGTTTTGCCACTTCACCAACAGTGGTTGAGCTGTCTCTTCTCTACCCCATCCCAGGAGCTATAGAGCATTTCATTCCATCAGAAAAATATATTCTAATTTCTGGGAAGAACCAGCAGGGTTGCTGACTCTATTTAGCCTAACTGTGTCAGAAAAGTCCCTACTAAACAAGGCTTACTCTTCAGCAGTACACAAAGAGCAGATCAAACACTTTGTAAGGTCTGGCTTTTACAATTAAATTCTAGAAATTCTTCACAGCTGGCTGGGAGGGCGCAGCATTAATATGTATTCCTCTGGGCTGTCCTTAGATATAGTATGTCTTCAGATTTTAAGAGGTTCAGGTAACAAGGATGCTCAAAGGATTTTATGTTTTCAACTGCAATAAGCAATAAGAGTGAAAATAAAGTCACCTTACTTCCTATGACAAAGGAGGAATGAGATCCATTTGTAGACAATACTGTTAACTATTATAATCCATTTTTAATACAGTATTAAAGCAAGAGAACTCGCTTGATATTAAAACAGGTTTGTTTAACAACATCATAATAAATCCCGCTAAAAAAGTAGCAACAAGCAAAACAACCAAGGCGCCTAAAATTCTAACAAAGACATCTCTGAAATTTCATGTGATCTCAGTCAAAAATGAAAAGCTTTCAAAAATAAAAATGTTTATGATAGCAGCAATGTCGTAATCTCTCATGCCACAAATTTAGAACAGTTGCCAATCTCACAAGATTCCAGACTTAATTTTTTTTTAAATGCTTCCTTTTGTTAAAGATGCCATTGTGAGGTGTCAAGCTGTCTGTGGCTCTTTTAAAAAAAATGGAGAGGGCAAGGACAATGATGAAAATGATGGTTGTCTTACTACTGGAAAATTAGCAACCAGGAATATAAGGCAAGGCCATTATTCCATATTCAAAAACGTTATCATTGTGGATTCCAGATACTGCCAATAACCCAAGATTTGTCTTTATACCCAATTGGTAACTTCCCTTTGAGCTACAACGTTCCATATCTAATGGGTTTTTTTGGATCACCATTGTCATAAAGGCCTTTCTGTGACATTAAAGCTGTGGATCCTTATTTATTCTTCCAGCTTCCACAGCATACATCAATAAAACAAATAAATTCCATTGCAGTAAACCTTTCCCCAGAATACTGTTGTAAGGAATATCCAAGTGGGGATAAAGACACTGGAAGCATGGAGGCTGTTTGGAAAGATGGTTTAATTTTGGACAACAGGATCACATGGTTTGAGGTCCTGGGGAAAAGGGGGATCACATGCCTCGAAGATGTTGAAGAAGAGAAGAGAAGGGGGGAGATGCTGAGAGTGCCTGAGTTTTATACTCTCTGTTGGGCCCCACCTTAAGAGTTTCCTGTTCCTGTGTAAGAAATGTATCCCATTGGCTGTCAGACTCCCAGAGGGCGGGGGTCTTAGCTAACTCTGTAGGCTTTGTCTGTGTCCCAGGCTAGTTTGAGTGCTGGCTGGTGCAATCTTCCCAGGTGCCATGTGGTGAGATGGGCAGAGGGCTAATCCTATCTTTGTTATGTAGAATAGATTGCCCATTGACAAAGGTGGGGGGGGGTGAGTGAGTTTGCTCTGGTCTTGATGGTCCATTGACAAAGGTGGGGGCTACTAAGAGTGAGTCTTTTTCTGCCTAAAAACATGTTTCTCCATTTTCTCATCCATGTAAGATTCTGCCTTTTTTTAATATTTCCTAAAATATTTCATTCCTCTAGGAGGGGGGGTAGGTGCTAACTTCCTACAAAACATTCAGAAAAGCTGACAGACTCCCCTGTACATTTTCCCCTTTGTGCTGATGGGGGAATATCTCTATTCACCTCACCTTTTTACTACAAATTCCACTAGTACACCGGAACTGCCTTAATAAATGCAAATATATGAGCTAAGAAACTATACAGATGAGCTGGTTGAAGAAGTGAGAACATTACACTCAAGAAGATTCAACATGAACTCTGCTCCCCTTCCCTCTTTTTCCACTAACATTTCATTAAAATGTTCCATTATAATATTCCATTAAAGAGGCCATCAATGTCAAAATTGAACAGCCATCTCTCAACAGAGGGGGAGGGATACGACATCTTCTACCTCCAATCTACAACACAGTCCTTTCAACCGTTCCAAGAAGGCTCCACACCCATTTGCACCACTCAGGTGACAAAGATAAACTCCAGGTGGCCTCAGTGACTCTATAAAAGGATGCAAATGACCAGCTGTCTGCAAGGAGTATATATCCTTCCATTCCCCACCATCCAGTCAGAGCTGAAGAAGCTTCTTGGATGAGAAGCGAAACATCTTCAAAAGAAAAAAAAACAGAAAGTCCAGTTGCCTCTTGAAAAAAAGGACCTTTGGGACAACCATGACCTGGATGACTGAGAATCTCCATAGACATTCCATTATAACATTGAATTCTATGGGGAACACCTGACTAACCTGGTTCTACCAAGACCCACTGGCATGGAAAATAACTAGAAGATTGATCTCCGGTGCGTTTCTTTCTCTCTGGCGTGTCCAAGTCAAAACTGGATTTCATCACAAGCTCACAGAATCAATAGGCTGAATATTGTAGACTGTTTATTGTACCTTCTTATTTCCTTTCATCTTCCTTAACAACCACATGAACATTGTGCCTGAAGCACCAAATATGGATACTAATGGGACTTAATGAGTATTTACAGAACAAAAGATCCCCTTTATATAGCAGAATGGAGAAGTTAGTAGGGCAGGTGTCACATTCTTGAGTGCTCTGGGGCAAGGGCACAGATTTTCTATTCAGAGAGCATTTCATTGGCTGAAGAAATTAATAACATCTACCAAATAAAAAGCAGTTACACTTCTTTCTCTGCCCCTGTTACCTTGGCTCTTTTGATAGATAGGCCCTGAATTAACTGACAGATTTGTACCATGTTGTTGTTGTTTTTTTAAAATGTGTTCTTTTGTCTCCTCAAACATGACCAATTTGCAGTTGCCAGTTACATTTCTTCCATGAAACTCTGCCTATCCTCTCGGAACTAGGGAGGGGATAATTATAATTGCAGCAAATAAGGGAGCGGAACAAAAGAGCGAAATGAAAATGTTATGCATTGACAGGGGATTGATCCATTTTAAAGGAACCAGGAAATTTGACGCAGTGGCAGTCAGCTGATACCCAACTCTAGGCAGTGCTAACCTGTGCAGGGCAGAGAAAGCTATAATTAAGAGCAGCAGGAAGACACACAAAAAAATGCCAAATGAAAATGAATTTGACTTCCTGTCAGTTTTCCCTGATTAGCATTTCTGATGTCTGCATTTGCTGTAGCAAAGTGCCAAGGAGGATTTAAAAAAAAAAAAATCTAGGCTGGACCGTTATAACGAATTTGACAGGGAAGTGCCCTTGATAATGTTCCAGGAGAGCTAAATCATCTGAGAATTGTTAGTCTTGGAGAACACATAATTCTTGTGTTCAAAGTCTACAGGTAAAGGTGTCAGGTTCAAATCTTAATGACTTCAGGGGACAAGTCCATGGACTTGTCTTGCCAATAATACGAAAAGGCCTTGCAACCAACTTCTTCTAGGATAGTTTTTCAACTTTATTTCTTCTTCTGGGGACCCATTGTTAAATCTGCCCAGGTTTAGAACCAGGGGTGGGTTCTGGATTCCTTTACTTCCAATTTACTCAGGGACACACAGCGCGGGTGCGTGTGCGTTGCGCGCCACACACGCACGCATGCGCAGTACTTAAAGAAAGCTTCTGCGCATGCGCAGAAGTAAAAAACAAGATGATGGCACCTATGGCGCTGCCGAGAGATCCAGCTCGGGGGCGTGGCAGGCCTGGGTCGCTGCCGGTTCCAGCGACCCAGGCCACCAAGTTACTACCGGTTCTATAGAACCGGTCCGAACCAGGAGGAACCCACCTCTGTTTAGAACCATGGCTTTTTCCTACCAGACAACATTCCACAGATTTACTAGATGTTGTGCAGCACATGTTTACATTATTATTCACTCAAGAATGCCCCTGTGTTTGCATCTAATGAAAATGGATTCTAGCCCAGACAAGCTTCTGCTGCAGTCAACTGGCAAGTCATAAAGATGCCAGAAGAATCTTTTTGGCTTTGCCTAAGTCACAACGTCTCTATGGTACCATATGCCCAAGCTGCTGCTGAAGCAATAAACTCCAATGTGTTCATCTACCTGAGTAAACATAGCAGCACTGATGAGTATCTCCAGATTTTTTATGTAACATTAGCTTTAGGTTTAGCCTCGAAACAATGTTCTCCTAATTTATAAGGATCTGGAAGGCTAGCTTGTTCCTTTGGGTGAAATTTGTGGAGTCTTTCAAAGAGTTGAATCATACTCACAAGAGGACAAACCACAGTTAAGAACCAGGAATGATGCTGAGAAAAAGTAGAGTGTTGAGTTAAAAACAAGGAAAGATATCTAAGGGGAAAAAAATACAGAAAAAATTACAAGGACTATTTGAAGCCTCTGATGGGTGGCAAAATTTATGTCTTTGGTCCATACTGGCTCTCATTAGGAATGGAAGCATCTCTTTTACTGCAATTCATCTCTGTCCATTGGTGACCTCAAAAGATTTGTTCAGATATATTTCTATAGCAGCCCCCTTGAAAACCTGAGGGAATGCTGCAGGATATTCCAGTTATTCAAAACTAACAATGTCCTTTAAAAAAAAACACCCTGGAATTTAAGTTACACCATTCATTCATTTAAGTTACATCGCCACGATGTAAAAAGGATGTTGAGACTCTAGAAAGAGTGCAGAGAAGAGCAACAATGATAATTAGGGGACTGGAGGCTAAAACATATGAAGAATGGTTGCAGGAACTGGGTATGTCTAGCTTAATGAAAAGAAGGACTAGGGGAAACATGATAGCAGTGTTCCAATATCTCAGGGGCTGCCACAAAGAAGATGGAGTCAAGCTATTCTCCAAAGCACCTGAGGGCAGGACAAGAAGCAATGGGTGGAAACTCATCAAGGAGAGAAGCAACTTAGAACTAAGGAGAAATTTCCTGACAGTTAGAACAATTAATCAGTGGAACAACTTGCCTCCAGAAGTTGTGAATGCTGGAAGTTTTTAAGAAGAGATTGGATAACCATTTGTCTGAAGTGGTGTAGGGTTTCCTGCCTAAACAGGGGGTTGGACTAGAAGACCTCCAAGGTCCCTTCCAACTCTGTTGTTCTGTTCTGTTCTGTTCTGTTCTGTTCTGTTCTGTTCTGTTCTGTTCTATTCTATTTATTCAGTGACAGTGTGTTGCAGGCCAGAAGTTCCAGATCTGGTGCTTTGTCTTGTTTAGATAATCCCTAACCAGACAGGCTGTCCAGAAGAAGACATGGTTAATGCTGTCCAAACCAGATAACTAGGAATGTTATACTAGTCCCAGTGTACATCATTCCAGAACGTGAGGGGCAGGGTTATTGCCCTTCAACTTCATTTCATTAGGTACACATAAAATGTCAGAAAGTGATGGGTAAAATGTCAGAAAGTACTTTTAACTCTGGCTTTACTAATGGCTAGCATGTGGGTCCATGCTAGATTTCCCACTCATGTTTCAGGCACAAGCAACCAGATCCACATGTGAAGGGTTTAAGTTGACTGCTTTATTGCATTCTACTTATACTACAAGAATTTTCCCAGATGCCTGCCTTATCTTGGGAACAAACAAATTAGGGAATTGGAAGGGCGCATGGATCCTAAGTCTCTTGTGGCTGTACAATGACCCAAGGCTAACTCTCACCTTGATCCCTCCTCCTTGCCTGGATGGCAGTTTCCCAACACATGTCATGAAAGAATCAGGTGTAATTTTTGGTCTTCGTTGCCATATTTTGTGGTGCTTCATATATTTATAGAGACAACCATTTTTTCCTGCAATGCCTCTTCAAAGCCCATTTGTAATTAACCTTCAGTTCAGATGGCTATAAAGAGTTCTCCCCAAATGAGAAGGGTGAGGCACAAAAAACTCTACCAAGAAGATGCACTTGAAAAGTCTAAGGTGGATGAGGTACGTCAATAAGTAGGAGATCTTTCACAATCGAGTAGCGTCAAAAATTGTAACTTTAGACAACTTCATCATTTTACAGCTGGGAAGACTTAAAAGCTATTTTCCCCTCAAATCTTCCTTTGACAATCAGTGAATAGAACAGTAAGTGTTATTAGACTAATTTACTGTTAATCAGAAATGAGAAATGAAAGAATAATTGTCTATTCACAGATTGGATAGTGTGACATGGATACAGATTAACTCAGGAGGAGACAACACATGTGTGCATTTATCTGTGTGTAGAAGATATAGAAGTAGACGCAGATACAGATATGTCAGGCTGGATCCCCCCCCCCACCAAATGTTTATATCATTGAGAAACAACTTGATTTGGCTCTCCCTAGTTTTCAGCAGTTTTATTAAATCATAATAACCATAATAACCTGCCAATCATTACAGCTTCCAGTGACCAGAATGAGTTTTGCCAAATGTTTAACACAATGTTAACAGTTAACACAATGAATTATAAATAGATATGTTTGTGTGTGTGTGTGTATACTCACATACACCCACCCACCCACCCACATACACACACATACACACACAACCTATTTTCACACACTAAGAGGAATTATTTTTTGAATACCTTCTCTAGTTAAATCTGGATTGCCAAATAACAATCAGCCCAAAATATCCAATAGATAGTTGTAGAGGAAACAAAGGACTGATGACAAAAGACTTTAGAAAGTATTTTTTAAGTATTTTTACTGATAATTGTAAGAATATTAATAAGAACAATGAGATAATTAATATTATTTTTTTAGCATTTTGCTTTCCACTTGTTCAATTTTTAGGGAGAAAATTCCAATGGGAATGACAAGCAAATAAAACATCTCCCACAGGTGCTCTAGATACACAAAAAATTACAGACAAGAACTACGTGGCCTCTTCAATCCGATGCCATCATTTCCCAGTTCATTCTTAACACTGACATAAGACAGGTGTGTTGGTCTTTATGGAAAAGAATCAGACAACAAAACTCAGAAACCATACTAGGAAAATATATTGGTTTCCTAGAACTTCCCTTTTATATATCTAACTACCATTCCTTGAGAAAGGAAGATTTCAAAATGCAGTTCCTTGGCTAGGTTTAATCACTGAATACGTCTATATTAGATGAGACCTTCAGCCTCTCTTCTTAGCAGAATCAAATCACTATAGCAACGCTATAAATGGTGGTCCATCATATTGTAATGGTTGCAAAGATTTCCAAGTACTTATTTTATATACTTCTGAGCTCTGCAAAAATATTCAGACACTGGACATGTTGGAGCTGAGAGTCTTTGGACAACTCTGTTTACAATTCTTTCTTTGTTGGTGGAGAATAACTTTTCATGCATCCTATGAAAATGGGCCCTAGCTCAAGAAAGCACAAACCAGTTGGTCTTCAAGAGCCATCAAGATTCTTTGTGTGTCTAAGTGTGACCATTTGATGTAATAGGTTAATATGAGAACCCTCTAGAATAAGATAAACATTCAATTAAAATCTAAATATGATTTTAGCCCAGTTATTTATTTATATACTTATTATTTTAATCCAGTTACAACTTTCTAGATTTCTGTGTCAGAGAAGAGATTGGAAGAGACTAGTTGAATAGAAATAGACTGAAGCAATTATTCATCCCAAATGTATTTATTCCAAATTTTACTTTACTGTAAAAAAATTTGTCATTTGCCCGCACCTATAAGCATTCTTTGTATTCTGTCATTATTCCTGGGTAATTGGCAATAAAATGGATGCTTAAAGTCAATGGTACAAGCTACAGTTAGGTAATCTTAGTCTCCGAGTTTAATGATTTTACAAAAGGCCCTTTTTTAATGATAAGCCATATAAGTGTCTTATTTTAAATAAGGTAAATAAGGTACATAGGTAAATCGTCCTTAGTGAATTTGGGGGAAGAGTTTTCTTCTGCCAGCATCCTCCCTAACCTGTGTCTCACTTCTTTGAATACTGTTCTAATTATCTAACACAGTGGTTCCCAAACTTTTTCAGTCCCCCGCCCCCTTGGTGCTACAAACTCATCCTCAGTGCCCCCCACCCCCACCCCCTTCAGGTGGGCATGGCTTGGTGGTCAGGTGACCGGGTGGGTGTGGCCAACTTGTAAAATGTGGTGAAACTCACTTAACAATGCTCTTGCTTAGCAACCAAAATTTTGGGCTCAATTGTGGTCATAAGTCTTTCTTTCTTTCTTTTTCTTTCTTTCTTTCTGTCTTCCTTCCTTCCTTCCTTCCTTCCTTCCTTCCTTCCTACCATCTTCCTTCCTTCCTTCCTTCCTTCCTTCCTTCCTTCCTTCCTTCCTTCCGTCCGTCCGTCTGTCTGTCTGTCTGTCTTTATTCCTTCCTAACATCTTTCTTTCTTTCATGGCGGGAGAGCCGGCGCTAGGCTTACCTTCCTGGCGAGGCTCGGAGACCGCCCAGCACGCCCATCCGCTGGATCTCCAGGCAGCACCACTTTCTCCCTGCCCCGCCAAGGCCCCCGCCAGCCCAGATGTCATGTGCCATCTCGCAGCGCGGATTCTGGACTGGTGGGGGCCTTGGCGGGGCAGGGAGAAAGTGGCGCTGCCTGGAGAGCTGGCGGATGGGCGTGCCGGGCGGTCTCCTAGCCTCGCCAGGAAGGTAAGACGAGCGCCAGCTGGGCCCATGCGGTCCTGCCCCTTGCTCTGGCCATCTCCTGGGAAGTTCGCAGGAAGCGGGCGGAGCTGGACAGGGCAGAGCCGCCGGTGTAGCAGCTCCCGGTGAGGAAGGCCGGGTGGGGAGGCGTGGCCGATTGCCTCATTCACGGCGCCGTGGGGCAGATGGGCTGGAAGAAGCGCAGTTGAGCGGGGCCGGGGCAGTGCAGCCTATTGTGTCTTCTCTTGCCCCGCTCCCCATCCCGGAGGGCCGCGCATCCCCCCGCCAATCCTCCGTACAAACCGCCCACCCCATTTCTGCAAAGGCAAAGCCCTGCAGGGCGATCTAAAGAGGGGAGGGGGATGCTGTAGAAAAGGCCGCCTTGTACCCGTGCTTCCTGTGCCAGCTCTGCGGGACTTGGGGCTCCAAAGCAGCCCACTGGCTTCCAACCCGGCACCACAGGCCAAGTTCCCAGAGTGGCGTCGGCAGTCAGCTGGGCCAATCTGCAAAAAGAGCAGGCAGGTGGCCGGGTGAGAAGCCAGTGGGCTGCTTTGGAGTCCCAAGAGCTGCGGAGCCGGCACGGGTGGAAGGCGGACTTTTCTGCAGCATCCCCCTCCCCTCTTTGCCCTGCAGGGGGGGGGCTCTGCCTTTTTTAGAAACAGGGTGGGTGCATGTGCAGCAGCCCCGGGACATCCGCTTGCCCTTCCGCTGCCCCTCTCAGCATCTGCATTTCCACCAAGGGCTGCCCGCCCACCCACTGGGCGGGCCGGGGTGGAGGCCGACCTCGGAAGGCAAGTGGGCGTGGGGGACCACTGGGAAGGCAGCGTGGAAGGCAGGAAAGCATGGCAAGGGCTGCGGGGAAGTGAGTAGGCTGCTACCTCCCTTCCCCGCCGCCCCGACATGCTTGCCTGCCTTCCACGTGGCCTTCCACTTGCCTGCATTCACAAGCTGGCCACAGGGACACTGGGAAGGCCGCGTGGAAGGCAGGGAAGCATGAAAGGGCTCCCTGAAAATAAACCCTCCTCCGAAAATAAACCCTTCCCCAAAAATAAGCCCTCCCCCAAAAAATAAGCCCTCCCCGAAAATATTTAACCTCATGCGCAGCCGGTCTCCGCCATTTCCTCTGGTTAGGGTTAGGGAGACAGAGCTGGAAATCAGGTAAGACGGCAAGAGGAGCCCCGTCTTGCTCCATGTGCCCCAAAATAATAAGACCTCCCCAAAAATAAGGCCAAGCGCTTATTTTGGGGTTCAA
Source organism: Thermophis baileyi (assembly GCA_003457575.1). NCBI lineage: Eukaryota > Metazoa > Chordata > Lepidosauria > Squamata > Dipsadidae > Thermophis > Thermophis baileyi. The sequence continues at coordinate 2,109,475 of QLTV01012191.1, forward strand.
AAAAATATAAGACAGGGTCGTATGTTCGGGGAAACACGGTAATGTTTTGTGACTACAGTACACATTATCACATCCTAACTGATTGAGACTGATCGATTTGTAGTCCCACAATATCTGGAGGGACCTGGGTGTCAGGCCTGGAAACCATCTTGGGTCTTGGATGGTCAGGCCTGCCACATTTAGTGCTGTGGGAAACTGGGAGGGGGGATTGTATGAGTGGGGAGATATAGTCAAAATATCATTCCTTTCTCCGAGAGTCAAGGCCACTCTGCCCTGCACCTGGAGCGGTGTGCCTGGGAGGCATCTCCAGTTGGGACGGTGCATTGATTGGACCATGTGATGGACATGTGGGTGCTGGGGCAGGAACTTGAATTTTCTTTTGGGTGTGGAAAACTGGAAGCTTTCAGATTCGGGTTTTCCCAGATGTGCCAATATGACATCTCTAATAAAATGGACCTTTGAGGAAACTCAAGCCTCGGAGTTTTCTTTCGTTGGGGGTGTTACTTGGAACCCTGACACTGGGTTCCTCTCCTTCCTGTCTTGCTCTTCTAAACTGATGTGCTAATTATTTTCTGCATGTGGGCTGGTTCCTCCCATTTCCCCCCCCCCCTGCTGTAGTTGAATTAGGGGCAGCCCTTGAGAATATCCCTGATACTAATTTCCTGTGAATTTCATGATGGTTTCTTTGTCCATAGGAGTTCCCCAATAATCAAAGACTTGAAACTGTCTTGACCCACACACTCCCAGAAAGTCATATGTGCTTCTGTTATTGATGTACGCTACTTCTTAACTAAAGGACAGGTGTTATTGTCCTCACTGTTCTACCCAGCAAGCAGGTATAAGAGGAAAAGGAAAAAAAAAAGTTGACTACTATGTTCTGCCAGAATCAAATTACTGCTAAAAACAAAAAACAAAAAAAAAAACAAGGACAGAGAGAAAAAGAATTGCTGCCAAGCTGATGGTACAATCACAGCATTCTGGATCCTTCATCCAAGTTCTGACCATTTTTTCTCTCTCCATTTTTAAAGTCTAAATACAAAGCAGCCGCAGAGAAACAGACAAGATTCAGTTCACACTTCAGGTTAGCCAGATTTGTGGAATAATTGGTCCAATTCATGTATTAGCAGGAGCCATGCTTCTAAAAGTAATAAATGGGTCTAAGACAAAAGCTAAATTCAGTTTCATCTATGCTGAAACATAATTAAAACTAAATATAGTTAATAACATCACTCTCCATTCCTTAATTTAAGACTTTTCTCACTTTGTCTCATAAAAATTTGCAATGCAACATAAGCCTTCAGGTAATACACATCAGTGATTAAAGCCCAGCATAAGCCCACAACATGCAGGATCCTATGTAGAATATCACTATCCCCAAACTGAACAAACCACAATATTGGTTAATGTAGTGCACAAATACACATCTGCACGTCTCAACTGATGGAGGATTTATTTATTTTTTAGAGCGAAATAACTGGCAAAAGGTCAATTTCCTAGTTAGCTTCCATTTCTCTCTTTCTAGTTTATAATATTTATAATCAGTAGTCTTTTTCTTTTACTAGGTGATGGGGTGCACTGCTCACTGTGGCTCCAAACTAATAATCATAATTATCTTGGAAGTAAATCCTTTGAATAATCAGGATTTCTTGGTCCCTGCACCGACAGCAAAATGTAAAATTCATTTTGATACCATTCCAGGTTGAATATTGCAATGCCAAAAATTGTGTTTCAGAAAAAAGGAACACATCCAGAGAAGTACATGCAGACTTTGGTTCATTAACACAACAATCTGTGGCCATCGTCTATTCCCACTGGATATACTCGTCAAGCCAAAACAAAGTCCCCATCATTCAAATTCCTTACTTAATCATTCAGCTTCTAAGAAGATAATTAGGGGGCGTGCATAAGCGCACCAGCGTGCCTACCGTCCCTGTCCTACTGTACCCATTTGTATGTACTCATTTTATGTGTTTATGTTTTGCTTCTTTATATCCATTTATTTGTGCCATTTTTTCATGTGTCCTGTTTCCTTGCACTTGTTGACAAACAAACAAACAAACAAACAAATAAATAAATAAATAAATAAATAAGATTTTTGTGGGCCAAATCTGATTCTTTGTCAGGAATTCTATTAGCAAAGGTTTTAATTAATTAATGAAGTATAGATGGCTGCCCATCTCAAACAAATGACTCTGGCCAGCTAGATGAAACAATTAAACAACAAGCAGAAAACACCAAAAGAAATAGACGATCAGCAGCCATGATAAAAAATAATAATAATAGAGTAACCGTCAATGTAATCTCATCAATGCAATCGTTTCATAGGCTGCAACCACTCAAACTTCCATGCCCAGGAACACAGCCATGTCTTCAGGGCCCTTCAAAAAGAGTCAGGGCCAACCTGATCTCCGAGGAGATGACGTTCCATAGGGCAAGTAGAAAAGATTTTCTTTTTGGGTCCTGCCAGATGGAACCCATAACATGCCTCTTGATGGGACATTCAGGCATTTGATGGGACATACAGGCATGATTAGGGAGGGCCAAATCCCTGGTTCTTAGCCATAGGAGACCTTGTAACTGGCATGACTAGAACTTGAAGCTGGCTCTTTTAGTGGCCAACTAGTACTGCTTTTACTGAACCATGGCCCTCAATCAAAATTAAGACCCAGAGATTAATTCCATCCTTGGCTGCTAAGCTGTACAACTCCGTTTGGTGGGCTCAAATTAGCAGGAAAGTCATCTCTATGTATCAGTTCCCATACTTGATGGCACTGAAACGATTGCTAGGTCACAATGCTACTTTCACTTTTGCCATCAACCTGCAAGAAGGGACATGAGAGGCGAAGTTTGAGTTGTGACATTACCATGCCAGTTTCATCGTTAATGCCCCCTGCTTCCCTGCAGGCACCTTTGGGTTTCCTACTGGGTGAAAACCGGAAAGGGTAAAAGATGGCTAATCTCTCATCAGATGCCAAGGGACAGCTCTGATTCTTTTCTCTCCCTCTGCTCTGAAGGCTCTTGCTCAACTTCAACAAATCAAATGGAAAGCGCTACGCAAGTCAACCATGACTTAACCATAAGCTTGTTCAGCAAGCGTTCAGCCAGACCTCTGAACCATGAACCAAGCTTTTCACTTACGTTGCTAAGGAGAACATGCTCAGCGTACATTGGGAGCAATCACTTTCCATTTTTATCTCTTTGTTTATCTCAGATAAATTAGGGCATCAGCCACTTCATTGAAGGCATGCATTTGCCACATGCCTTGATTTAAGCTTATCGTCAAGATTCTAAGTTACATCAGGCAGCTCATGATAAACCTTTAGTGATGGCCATGTCTCCCTTTAAAAATGAGGAACACGTTTCATCGTTTCTTAAAATATAGGAAGCAGCACAATAGAGAATCTTCACCTGCCTTTTTGGGTTTTTTTTCAGAGGGGTAGAATTGGGGACATTTTCTACCACGTTGAATCTGCTGCACATTGGCAAAACATAGCAGGAACAGAGTGATAATTGAACAATTAGCAAGCACCATAATAAAAGAGCGCATAATTAAAATGAAGAGTGCATAATTAAAATAACCACGCCACGGTGGTGGGGGGAAAAAAACCCTCACAGAGTGCAACAGTGTACAAAAAGGAAACAAAAGTGTAAATCAGCAGAGAACAGCTTCTAAAGCAAGAACTATACACAAAGGAAAGATCAGAAGTGACGGGGTAGTAAAAAAAAGAATAAGAAAAAGAAAAAGAATAAGAACAGGGAACCAGTAATGAATAGCCGTCCCACGCACCCACCCCCAAAAAACCCAGCACATTAAAATACTCCGATTTTTTGCAAGGACAGGGATTATTAGCTAGCAGCCCATGACAAATGCAGCAATATAAAAATCACAAGAAGAAGCACTAATGATTATCCAGATGGCTCAGGCCAAAGCTAGTTGTAGGATATAGTCGAAAAAGATGGCAGCCATGACAGTACAATTAAAGCTTTCCTTAGCACATTTATGTGCATATAAAAAAACAAGGAAAGATTCAATCCCTCAATTCCTGACTTTGAGTATATTCTGCAGCTATCCCTGTTATACTACTTTTTCCTCCGTTGTTGTTTTTTTCTTACCTTGTTATACTTCTATAGTACTAGTCAAAGTACTAGCTGTTAAATAATGTTCTAATTTACCCAGTAATGGGCAGGAACTCCTTTCAAACTGCAACTAAGCCCTCCCTATCTCAGTTTCCAGTGTAAGGGGGGGGAATCTTGAGATACATTGTTCTCATGCGACCTTAGATAATTGCATTCAGCATGTCATTGTTTTAATGACACCAAGCTGGCAGGAATAGCCAATACTCCAGAAGATAGGCTCAAGGTACAGAAGGTGTAAGGACCTGCCCCAGCTGGTCCCTCAGGAAAGCAGAACTCTTGACTCCATTGAGTTGAATCAAAAGAACTTTTACTGAGAGAATGTGGTTGCAGTAAAGTCAAGCAGAATCTGAAAAAGCCCACCATAGCACAAAGAAATTCTTTCCTGGCCCCCAAACCAA
>QLTV01012191.1:2129543-2140105 GCA_003457575.1 Thermophis baileyi
GGAGGCAAGAACTGTTACGGAGGAAAAGGGCTACTTGGGAGGAAGGCCTGGAGATGATTGGCCCCTCCCATAGGATATAAAAGTGGAGCAAATGGATGTGCTCGTTGCAGGAAGCAACTTGGTTCAATTCTGGTCGGTGTAACTCAGCAGCTCCGTTCTGACTCTGTGCTCTGTTTGGCCTTGCAAAGCTACTTGCCAATTAGGTCTTTGGCAGCGTGTCAAGAGAGATAAAGGTTGGTGCTTATCAGCCTTCTTCCGAAAGACTGTGGCAGACTTCTGTCAGACTAATTAACATTGTTTGGGACTTATTACGGCTGTGAATGAACATAATTTATAGCCGTTGAAATAAAAAGAGGTTTTTTGGGACTACGTTTGTGTTTTATGATGTATCAGGAAGCCTAGGTCAGAACATGTCCTACCCTCAGGTGCTTTGGAGAATAGCTTCACTCCCTCTTGTTTGTGGCAGCCCCTGAGATATTGGAACACTGCTATCAGGTCACCCCTAATCCTTCTTTTCATTAAACTAGACATACCCAGTTTCTGCAACCGTTCCTCATATGTTTTAGCCTCTAGTCCCCTAATCATCTTTGTTGCTCTTCTCTGCACTCTTTCTAGAGACTCAACTTCTTTTTTTATATTGTGGCAACCGAAACTGGATGCAGTATTCCAAGTGTGGCCTTACCAAGGCATTATAAAATGTTATTAACACTTCATGTGATCTTGATTCTATCCCTCTGTTAATGCAGCCTAAAACTGTATTGGCTTTTTTGGCAGCTGCTGCACACTGCTGGCTCATATTTAGATGGTTGTCCACTAGGACTCCAAGATCCCTCTCACAGTTATTACTATTGAGCAAGGTATCACATACAGTATACTGTACCTGTGCATTTTGTGTTTCTTGCCTAAATCTTGCCTAAAGATCATGTGGGCTAACCCTGCATAAAGATATGGGCTAAGGATTACCATTTTCTTGCCTGAATTAACACCTTCTGTACACTGTTCGGTAGGAAGAAGCAGGACCAAATGTCCCAAGGTTGCAAGAAAACCACCTTTAAATGAAAGAACCACTTTATCTGTATTTATCTGTATTAAAGAAAGACCAAAAACAGATTGAGCTGATGAAAATTCATAATATAATGTTTGGAAACTTTTTTTAAAAAAAGAAGAGTTGAGCCTTTGGAAGTAGGAAGACGCAGTGACCTTATATGAATAAGCTGGTTTACATCCTTGAATCAATGTGTTTTTTCTCCAGAGTGTTTCATGGCAAAGCCTCACAAAAGGCAAGTCTTAAAACACAGATCACAATGGGGGAGAGCAGAGCAAAGCACTCCTTACAAAAGAAGCAGGTGGATGTCAGACAGGAGAAGAAACAGGTAAGAATATCATCAGCACCTTCGGCAAAAAAACCCCCCCAAAAATAACAAGCTTCTCTTCAGAAGTCAGACAGCATTAAGAAAAACTCTGGTGTACAGAAGAAATCAACATTGTTTCACTGTTTATGATCCAGCATCATTTATATAAAAGAGGAAAGAGAAGAAACAGAAGAGGCCCTCCTACCAAGATATTTCCTACTGGTTGATGTTTAAGATCTTCTGGAAGTTGAGGATGAAAGATTCCAGGGGCAGCTCAGAGGATTAATTGTAAATAGCCATCATATTTGTCAACACTCTAACTTTGGCATGAAATGCTAAAGACATTGAAAAATGGCAGGAGGAGGAGAGGGAGGAGGGGGAGGAAATAAAAATTAGTTGATGTGCAAAAATCTTTTCTCCTTCCACTTGGTGGATCTGGAGATTGGCTTGCTGGTTAAGTTAGAGAGAAGGAAAAGAAATTGGCCATATTAAATCTTTTTACATTTCTTTCTGAACTAAGGTCAATCAATCAGTAAAATGTATTCAGTCAATGACCAGCAAATTTTTAAAAAACAGAAACCAGCAAAACTGGAGTGAAATAAATAAATGCAATAAATTGTTGGTTGGTTGATTGATTGATTCTGGACTAAGGTTACAAAAGAAATCATGGTTGGAGATAGATGGCTTTTCCCAAAATACCTGGCCAAATGGTCAGCTTTTAGCATATCTGTAAACTACATAAACCTGTAATTATTATTAATAACACTTTTTAAAAAAGACATAATTTGAAATAAAATTACTCAAAGTGAATTGTCATAGTAATTGTAATACAAATACAACAACAACAAATAGTAGCACAAAATTAGGCAACTTGGAAAGGTATGTCAGGATCCTGGGCAGACAGAAGCAAGGAGAGATAGACATTGTGCTCTCTACCATGGTAAATCTTTAAGATGGAATATATATGTGCACACTGGCTAACCTCAATTTGGACTCACAAATCCTGGATGCACTAAAGTAAGAGCTAGGGCAGGTTCAAGAACCATCCCTTGGAAATGGGCAGCCTGTAATTTAAAGGAAAACCATGGCTGTGGAAATATTTTGGGACCTGTGCTTGCTTGAAACCTGTCTGGAAGCTCACAGAAAGTGATATCAAACATCTGAACATAATTGGCATGGAAAATTGGATACTGTAAATTTCTTTCCAGAACTTTTGCCCTGGCTGCTAGACCTTCATGGTTGAAAGCTCTCCTTTTGGGAGCCACTGAAGGAATCCTTCTGCTGCCTTTATCAATGCCTTCCCTTTTGCATCAGAAAAATTAAAAGCACCCACCAAGTCTCCCTGATCAGATCATTTTCTAATCTTGGGCCAGAAAAAGTGTTCAACCCACACTTTTATGGCCCAAAGGGAAGGATTGAAGGAAGTTAGCACCCACCCGCCTCCTAGAAGAATGAAATATTCTGGAAATATTAAAAAGACAGAATACATTTCTTACACAGAAACAGGAAACTTAAGGTGGGGCCCAACAGAGAGCATAAAACCAGGGCACTCTCAGCATCTCACCCCTTTTCACTTCACCCAACATCTGGAAGCATGTGATCCACCTTTTCTGTTCAGGAGCCCCTGCCATGTGCTCCTGTCCACCATTAAACCTTCTTTCCAAGCAACTTCCATGAATCCAGTGTCTTTTTCCCCACTTGGAACTGAACCCAGAAGGATATTCCTTACCACATATGTAAGCAGTAAACAATACCCCAATCAAGGAACTACCAACTGAGATAAACAGTATCTCAAACAGTAAACAGCCTAATCAAAGAACCATCAGACCAGGGGTGAAATTCAAAATTTTTCCCTACCGGTTCTGTGGGCGTGGCTTGGTGGGCGTGGCAGGGGAAGGATACTGCAAAATCTCCATTCCCACCCCACTCTGGGGCCAGCCAGAGGTGGTATTTGCCGGTTCTCCGAACTACTCAAAATTTCTGCTACCGGTTCTCCAGAACCTGTCAGAAGCTGCTGAATTTCACCCCTGCATCAGACCACTCCCATCAACACTGACATAGCAAGACACTTGTATATAAACAGAGAGCAAACCCCACTCCTTTCTAATACTGATGATGGTACCTAGTTGGGTCTTGAACAGTCTGCAAGAAAACAACCAAGCTCAGAGAGCACCAAGGACCCCACAAATATATATCTTCTGACATTCCAGAGAGAGAGTAACACAAGTACTTATGGCTTAGGAATTCCGCACAGCCCTCTCCACATAGTGTAGGCATGTCTGTCAGTTATTCCATGGAGGAAATCCTAGAGGTATATTACCTCAGAAATACTATGACAGTTGAACCTGCTACTGAAGAATAGACATATTTGGTGATCAAAAGCAAGATAATTTTTTTTCAGAGGTGTCTAGCTTACCTAGGAAATAGGATCTAGTCTCATTCTATATGAATCCTCCTAGAATTCTTAGACCACAAAACCCCATTTTCTCTAACCATTAGCCATGTTGTCTGAAAGAATGAAAGCTAAAGGTGAGATGGACAGATCCTTGTTTGACCAACCTAGCAAAGAGAACACAAAGATGAAAAATTTCAGTCTTTAAAGGCAGGAGATGGTTTAGAATATTCTGAGTAATGAATATTCAAGTCAGGGAATCCATGAAATTATAATACCGGATGTTTATTAACTAATATAATCAAATTATATCCCATTTCCTCTACCAAGAGAAGGCATATCAAACAGATACAGGAGATAAATCGCAAAGAAAATGATAATCACCCGAGGGAGGGTATTTTAAATGCAAGCAAAGCAGTTACTGAATTTCCTTCCAGTTGAGGCTAAGACTTGAGGCTAGAATTCTGTTTAACTGGTCCTGTACTGCTTCATGTTTTTCTCTGAATGGCATTGCTGCTCTGTGTTTATAGATTCTTAAAGGTAAAGGTAAAGGTTCCCCTCAGACATATGTGCTAGTTGTTCCTGACTCTAGGGGGCATTGCTCATCTCCATTTCAAAGCCGAAGAGCCAGCGCTGTCCGAAGACGTCTCCATGGTCATGTGGCTGGCATGACTCAACACCGAAGGCACACAGAGTGCTGTTACCTTCCCACCAAAGGTGGTCCCTATTTTTCTACTTGGATTTTTTACATGCTTTCGAACTGCTAGGTTGGCAGAAGCTGGGACAAGTAACGGGAGCTCACTCCGTTACACAGCACTACGGATTCGAACCGCTGAGCTGCCAACCTTTCTGATCGACAAGCTCAGCGTCTTAGCCACTGAGCCACCGCGTCCCTGGATTATAGATTCTTGCGGGGTTCTAAACAACGTTCCCTCTAACGAGGGAAATCGCTGCGCGGCAGTTCAAAACTGCTGCACGGCGATTCCCTGTCACGTGCGCGGCCGCGCAGCAACGTTCCCTCTGACATGGGAAATCGCTGCGCGGCAGTTCAAAACTGCTGCACGGCGATTCCCTGTCACGTGCGCGGCCGCGCGACCGCGCGGCCGCGCACCTTAGAGGGAACAGTGGTTCTAAATATATATCTTATTGTGTGGTTTATTTTTTAAAAAAAGTAGCCATGTTAATTATTCTCCATTGAGTTTCTTTAAACATTTCATAGAACTTTGTGTCCTCTGGGATTGTTAAAAAATAAAGATGAAAAATGTGACATTGAAATTAATTAGTTAAATATACAGGCAAAACATAATAGTGCAATGATAAGGCATTTAAAAGCATTTTTAATTAAAAAAAAAAAGCTCAAATCATCATGGCAATTTAAATGCACACACACAAACACTCTACACCAAAGGACAATTGGAGACACACTTTTAGTGTTACGTTACTGCCATGTAATTTCTTCCCACATAATTTGAGTAATGTCAAAAATCTTACATAGGATGTTTAGGTCTAGATTAGGCCAAATCGTTGAAAAGGCAATGGGAAGAGGCCACAACCTTGCAGTTAAAATAAAGAGAGTTCCAGTGCACTATTTAACTACTGATTGAAGAATTATTTTCTCCCTGGCCATTACATTTTTTTTTTTTTGGCAATCTTTTCTTTTGTAGTCATGTTAGTTCTTTCACCATCCTTTTTTTTTTTAAACAGAAAGATCAAAGTAGCATCCCTCTGCTACAAGCTTTTGAAATTTGGGTAAAAGGAATGATGAAAGGATGAAAGCTTTTAACTAATTAATAGAGTGATTGGTGGATCAATTAGTGCAATTAGCTAAATTATGCCTTGATCAGTGAATTAATTGCTGTCTTTAACCAATTAATGGGACTGATAGCAAATTTTAAAGACATGGACATCTAGGCTTATGTAAATTACTAGGCAGCTGCAAGGGGAACAAAGTGAAGTCATCCTGAGATATGAGATAATGCTGTTCATGTGTGCCATCATCAAATTATGCCGTGTAGAAATGCTTCTCAAACTGTAGGATGTATTGTTGAGGGGAAACATGGCCTGATTCTGTCCTTTCAATTCTTTGACCCTTTTTTCCTCACTGCTTTGCTTTGTGGACATTGATTCCCACAAGGTACAATTTTAACAGGTGACAGACAAGGAAGTAAGAGAATGGACAATAAAAGCAACAGATGTCAGCTGGTCTAAACAACATGAATTTTCATCATATTTACTGAAAATTGACAGGCTTGGAGACTAAGAAGGTAAGAGGATGATTGAGTTAACATACAAGTTAAAACAGCTGGGTCCTCTTAAAATCAATAGGAAGGTTATAGCGTATACTGTATGTCTTTTTCAATTGCCTAAACAATTTGACTAATCAAGGATAGTTGTCTAGTTGATAGAACATATTGCACTATTTCCCATGGAATCATCAGATCGAGGCAGTAGAACTTTGCTTATAGGAGAAAAGCAAGTAGAACTGGAGGGCAGAGTTAAGCACATCATCAGCTTAGAGACATTATGTTCCCACAGATAGTCTAAGACCAACCCCTCTTGAATTCTGTTGACCATTATCTAGTGACAATTTAGTATTAAACTTTAGGCTCGAGCAATAAATCTTGACCTGCAACATAGCGTATGACCCTGATCCTTTATACCTGACATTAGTTGGGTCATTGACTGAAATCAGCAGTAAAGAAGCAAATGAATGAAATAAGAAGAGATGAAAAATGAATTAAGAAATCAATGAAAGTAGAAAAAAGGAAATACAAATGCTATTTTTGTCAGCCCTTCAAGATAGTCCAGACCTGAACACCCAAAATTATGAATATACTAAAACTATTTTTATTATAAGGTTAAGAACAGGGGTGGGTTCTAACTTACCTCGCTGCCAGTTCGCTTCCTCCCGGCCTCATGCACAGTGCCGAAAAATCCAAACCCCACCCCAAAATAAGCTAAAAACAAGATGGTGACGCATGCACAGTGCTGGAAACGTGGCTTCTGCACATGCACAGAAGAAAAAAAAACCCGGAAAAAAATTTCAAAAAAAAATTCAAAAAAAAAATCAAAAAATTTTTTTTTAAAAAAAATATGGCGGTGCCCATGGACCGGCACCGACCGAACCGGATCTGTGACATCACTGTGACATCACCAGCGGGTCGCTACCGGTTCAGGCGAACCGGTCTGAACCGGGAGGAACCCACCTCTGCTTAAGAATCTTACAGCTCTGAATATGACTCGCCCCTCCCAGCCTTTATCCTAAAGAAAACAAGGTAGGGTCAAGCCTGAAATATTGTCTCAAATTACATTCCTGCTTTGGACTCAGATTTCTCTTTGACTGTTGTCTTAGCTCAGCTCTTCCTCTTGTTTCTCAAGATTATTCTCTCAGCCCATTACATTTTTTTTTCCTGTTAGGCATGTAAATTACATTTACCATTCTCTACAGAGGAAGCCACGAGTATTAATGTTAATTGTTGTGAGCCACTGGAGTCCAGTATGCAGCACAGCTAAATGAAAGAGAGAGGGGTTTCTTTGCATAACTAACCATATATGAGAACATTTTCCTTCACCTTCTACTTTCTAAATAGATTGGATTACAACTTCCAGAGTTCACAACCAGCACGACTAACACAATTCTTCAAGTCTTGACTGCTGGCAACCACCTGCATAAATCCCTGAAGTTTTCTTGGCAACATTTTCAGAAGTGGTTTGCCCTTGCTCTCTTCCCAGGGCTGAGAAAAAGAGACTGGCCCAAAGTCACCCAGTAGGACTAGAACTCAATATTTGGACGATATTGTCCAACTCCAAATATAAGGAAGGCTGGAGTATACTCTGCACAAGAGGACTAACATATGGAAAGCAAGAGTGGGCTAATAAGATAATCCTCTTTGTTAGAAAGGTATTGAAATGCCCGCACATGGTTAAAATCTGGTATCAATGAGATGTTTGAAGTCATCCAGCCAGGCACCCCAGCAGAACTATATAGAATGCCATATTTCATTATAACATTTTAAGCGCATTAGAGTATTATTACTATGCGGCCAACTACCAGGGTCTCTTGGCAGTTTGCAATAAAAAGATAAAACCATAAAACCAAATTCAAACCACAAATATTAAAATGATTCCCCTAAGAGGTAAATGCTACACGAGAATGCCAATACAAGTCACAAGGAAGGCATAAAATGGGAAAATAACATCAAGCTAGAGCACGTGTAGCGTCTTGTTCTATAGAATTATGTCACTGCAGTCGTTTGATACGTTCCCTTTGTCGGATCTACAGTTTCTTAGTTACACAAGGCTGCTATTTCACCTTCATTAACTTTGATTCTTGGCAAGTGAGATAGCTCATGGGCTATAGCTCCAAATGGAATCGTGCAAGCAAGGCACCTGAACAATGATCTTACAGAATGTTTGAAGGGCATGACTCCATTCCTCCTGATCTCAGAGTTAACATGCACCACGACCGATGCTGTAACTTGTAAATGATATCTGAAATGAGATCTCCTTCTCATCCACAGAGAAAAGGCCTGTAGGCAATATGGTTAAGAGTCCATTCAGAAACATATTTCAAATGCCTGTAAAACCAAAGGTTGCCTAATACAGAATTTAAATACACACGTTTCACACAATAACACACACACATACACACACAACGTTGCCATTTTGTTGGCCCTGGCTTCTGTTCTCTCCTTTCCTATCTTTTGTGTGCAAAAGAGACACGCTAAGAATATTTTAAGTATCCTTCTTCACTTCCAGGATCTCAGTCATAAATTATTAAAGGATTTTAGCAACCGCACAGCATAGATCAGGTCATTTTTAAAGCAGGCATTCTAGCAAAATCATCTCCCAAAGACGACTTATCTTGGGAAGGAAGGAAACTATTTTATTAATCCGAAGATTAGTCCACCTAACCTAATCATGTATATAGTTTCTTTTAATTCTTTTAATCAGTGTTTCTTTCAACTACAGATACCAAGGATTAAACCTAGAACACTCTCTGTGGGGGAAAAAAAACAGAGATCAGCTATCATGCTACATTCCCTCTTTTGTTAAATTGATCGAGACCACGTGAACCAGGAAGACACAAACTTTCTGGTCTCTAAATATTTCCATCCGTTTAATAACCGCTTAACCCAACTAGCATGAGCCACCACTCATTCACTTTGATTATGTTTATGATTATACCTATACCTGCTATCTTGTACATGTTTGACAAATAAATAAATAAATAAATAAATAAATAAATAAATAAATAAATAAATAAATAAATAAATAAATAAATAAATAAATAAATAAATAAATAAATAAATAAATAAATAAATAAATAACAAGGGATATGTTTTTTCTATCCAGTTGTCTATCCCCATCCTAGAGTGGGTGGAGCACTCATTCAGTTTTAACAGAAAAGCAAAACAGAATTAGGCAGTCCAAATCTGGTTTGTTGCATGTAATGAGTTCAATCCAGACATTTAAAAGCTAAGCGCAAAAACTGCCCCATTCAGCTTTTGAAGCAATTTGCAAATATTTTTGAATTTCAGTAAGAAAAAACTAAAATGGACCAAATGAAATTGTCACCTGTTCCCAAACAAGGCTGTGCAACAACAGCTTGGGAAATTTCCTTTTCACATAGAAAATTGCTAATTGACTACAGCACGTTAGAATGTTTTGCCGAGAAATAATTTTCTGTGTGAAGAGAACTGGCTTTCAGGCAAAACTAAATTCAGTTGTACCGGCCTCTCCCTGCAGTCAAGTTAATCTGGGCAAGACTACCTTCTCAACGAGAGCTCTGTTTAAATTCAGCACTTGTAATAAATAAACCTCTGGAGATGACATTTTTATAGCTGACAGATAGAAGCCTTGATGGATAGTTAGACGCTGTTAGCTATCATAGCCCTATTCCGTGTTACTGAATGGAGACTCTCTCTCTCTCTTCCCATCCCACCCCAGCCTTCATCTTTCTCTTGCCAACGTTTGTTCTGAGCTGCAGCTTTCAGAGGGACGAAATGTAATGCTCCAAGGCAGCAGCTGCAGAATAATAATATTAATAATACCCTGATGTGGAGGATTGCTTGTTGCACCATCAAATATGTGTTTCCAGGGAATTTTCCACAATTTTCACACTTTCCAGGGAATGGCATCTGCATTCTATTTAGCAACAACAGGACAGCCAGAGGGACATTCAGGGTGGAGCGGAACATCATATGTCTACTTCGGCTTTTTCTGATTATGACTACTCAGCAAGAAGACATGCTTAACACTAATGTTGTAGTTTGATGGAGAAGACCTTCCAGCCCTAGAACCTTTGCATCCCAAATTCCAAGTGCTATTATTCTCCCTGCCTCACAGGATGAGCTAAGAATAGTTGAAGAGGACATGTAAGAAGCCAAAAGTCACTTAAATGACATTTGTGATAATATAAAAAGCAACTACGTCCTCTTCGCAGACGATGTAAAATTATTCAACACCACCGACAACACTACAACCCTTCAAAAAGACCTTGACTATGTATCTGAATGGTCTAAAAAGTGGCAACTTCAAATCTCAATCAACAAATGCTCAGTTTTACACATTGGCAAAAACAATCAGAACACAAAATACAAATTAGATGATCATGACCTTGTTGATGATCCTCACTCAGCAAAGGACCTTGGAGTACTCATCTCTAAGGATCTAAGTGCCAGAGCCCACTGCAACAGCATTGCCAAGAAGGCATTAAGAGTAGTAAACCTAATCTTGCGTAGCTTCTTCTCCGGTAATATTGTACTTTTAACCAGAGCATACAAAACATTTGCTAGACCAATTCTCGAATACAGCTC
>QLTV01012191.1:2153576-2174472 GCA_003457575.1 Thermophis baileyi
GTAATTATATCATTTAGTGCCCTGAATGTCTGTGGATCTCATCAGGGAGGCATTTGACATCAAAATGAATTAAATTTTTCAATGGTGGGATCCATACTATAGAATAGACCTGGGCATTTTATAGCCTCTGGGTCACATCTGGCCCACAGGCTGTCCCTCTCCAGCCTACAGCACTAACAGTAGTGGTGGGGTGGTGTTGGTGTTGGCAGGGGATAGGGCAGTACTGGAAGTGGGTGTTGGCAGTGGGTGGGGTAACAAGAGGGCAATGAAGGGTGGGCAGCAGCCTCTACTGTCACTACGTTCATTTTAATGTGTCAGCAGGCCTCTTATTCTGAAGTGACACTGTATACTGATATGAAGTTCTCATGTGATACCTGTACTGCGCATGTGTTAATCTTTCTTTTGTTCTCTTTGTTCTTCACCATGTAGACACAGACTTAGGTGTTCTTACTTTTGTTATGCAAATATATTATTTTTATTCTTTTCTGGACTCCGGTCTTATTCATGAGGATTGAGGGCAGGGAAACAAGATTCATTTCACCTCTAATTATTTATCTCCGCAACAATCATTACACAAATGCACACATTTTCCCAATGCAATTTTATATTTTCTGCTTTATTTACATATAATTTAGCCCTAACACAGTCCTTCATGCAAATATGTCCTGATGTTCAGGTAATTCTTTTATCATTGTTATTCCTTTTTTAAAAACAGCCTTCCTAGCCAAGAGCAATAAGCTGTAGACTTTGTTCATTACTACTGCCCATTCCTTGGTTGAAGAGCTTTGGTGGATGACTATATATAAATATAGAGAGAGGAAAACAGATTTTTTTTCATCCCTGCTGCCACCTGTGGCAAGAACCAGGGGATAACTGAGTACAAAAAAGCCATTAGAATGAACATAGTCGAAACAAATGTACTGTGAGCAAATGAGTAACTAAAAACCTCACAACTTAAGCTTTAATGACGCTTTTAAAAACAGGTCAGACAGAACGAAAGCTATTCTCACGTGCTGCATTGCGAATGCCTTCAAAAACTGAACCAGGTAGAAGAGCAGGAAGTGCCAATTTTAAGCAAGTGGCATCACATGTTTCTATTCACTTTATTTCTTTGTTTTTCCTCATCCCTCCCCATCCCATTTTTCTTGTATATCGTGTCTTTGCATTTAAGTCCAGAGGCAGAAAATTCCTTGATCTGACTGGGGTACATGTAAGCTGCCTAGGGGATGTTTCTGAGCAAAGAGTGGGATGAAACTGCTTCAAACAAACGAACTATTTTTTTTATTTATCATACCAAAATATGGGTGCCTATTTTCAGCCAGTGTTAATCCTGCTGCCTTTCAGCTCTTCTCTCTTTTTGAAACTTCTCAAGACATTTACAGCTCACGGAGGTTCAACCAGTAATTGTTGGCATTTCACACCTGTAGCACCATGTACAACAACAACAAAAGTATTTTGATGATGGAAATCCCCGTTAATTTCCATGAGAATCTCCATCTAAACATTTGTGACTATTTGTGAACATTCTCAGAAGCAATTTGGAGGATTAACAAGATGCATTTGGATGATAGCAGAATGCCAGCCATAGGGAGAAGGGGGGTTCCCCCCCATTTTATTATGGCTTGCTTGAATGTCATTTTATTTTCAGATGCTGGGAAGCTGATGAATTCCTCCATCTGGCTAGGGTGAGGGAAGCCATTAACGGTCAAAATTAGGGCTGCAATTCCACCAAATTTTTCTGAATGCATAATGGATCAAAGAAGATTTGCTTGAAATGTTGCATGCGATTAGACTGTTACCTTGAACCCAGATTTCCAGAGATTTTGGAATAATTGCCACTAGCAGCAATTATTTTGATGAAACTGAACCACTCAATGCTTTTCCTCTCCTGAAGATCTTTTTCTTTCCTGTCTTAAAGACAATAAACTGAGAGTACAACAAACTCAACTGAATGCTTCATATCTCTTTCTGTCTTTCTCCACTAATTACAACAGATTGGAAGGCAAAATCAGGGAGAGAAGACCCCAATTTCATTTCTAATAAATAGCAATAATGTGAACTATTTTCCCATTCTGGCATCCATGTTTGAATACTTTTTAATGTATAAGAGTTGGAGAAATTGTGTCTATCTATTTGTCATTTCTTCCCTTCTCTGAAGGATCTAACTATTTCTAACCTCCTTATGCTTGACCTATGGCCATAATAACCATTCACCCATTTATATTTTTCATCTGAGTATTCCTCAAAGTAGGTACTTACTGTATATTCTTTAAAAATTTAATTTATTTTTATCTTAATTTTTTGATAGTTTATTCATTCATTCATTCACTCATTTATTCATTCATTCAATTTCTGTAGCCACTCAACTCAATCAAGTGACTCTGGGAGGTTTTCAATTCTAAATCTAAATTCTAAACTTTAGTTCATTTTTGCTTTATTTCATATACGTAACAGAACAACAGAAGGAAGGAAGGAAGGAAGGAAGGAAGGAAGGAAGGAAGGAAGGAAGGAAGGAAGGAACAAAAATTATACATGTAAGAGTTTCTCATATATATGAATATCTAAAGTTTTACATAACGTATTTGTTAAAGGATGCCTATATTTCACTATAGTTGTCCATACTTAATCTACATCTATAAGCAACTCATTTGTAAGTCATAAGAATGTCAGTTCCTCAATCTGTTGAGTAATTGGGGTCATAAATTTGTCTTTTCAATTTGAAGAGCCAGTTCTCTATTACTGTAATAGGAGTATATTTTAGCTCATGTTGTATCATTCCCTTTATTGCTAATGTCCAGCCAGTGAACAGCATTGTGTAAGTAGCCAAACCAGTACTACCCACAGAGTAGCATTAATTACACTAAGATCCAACCCAACAACTCATTTATCCATAATAGTTTTATGCATCTGCATGGTAATATGTTATTTTCTATCCCTAAAACCATCCAACCAATAAGCTAAACAAATTGAGTTAACCAACATGAGGCAGTGTATTCACTCTTACTTATTCTAAGCAAACTTGAGTTCATTTGTCAAGACCTTAAACATTTAATTCATTTCTTCAGTCTCTCTAGATAGAGAATGTTTATTTGTTCCAATTTCACCTTCTGCTTATGCTTTTTTCCCCCCAAACAAGATTCTATTTTAGGCTTAGGTTCTCAGTGCTTATGACAGCTCTTCAAACTGCAGTAATTAAGGCGGGTTGCTTAACCAAAGTTCTCTGAAGTCAAGTCCACTGTCTTCACCTCTTGAGTGTGAAATTGTCTGCACCAGCAGATGGAAAGAAAACAAGAGAGTGTCTTTTCATAGGAATGTCCAAGACCTTTCATTTTTGAAGGTACATTTAGGCAAATTAATAGAACCTAGTTAGCCCTCACCTTCAGCAATCTCACATTAAGGTTTAGATACTTTTTCTCCCCAGGGCAAAGCAAAACGAGAAGAGAAGATAGGAAATGGAATTCTGTCATTATAGATAACTCATCAGACAAAAGTTGTGGGATCTATCACCCAAAAGAAATTCAAAATCAGGCACACAATTCACTAGTAGGAAATGACACCCTTGAGAAAGACCAAGATACCATTACATCAATTCTTTTTTTTAATTGATTTTCTATTAAATACATTTCTTAGTGCTTAATAAACTTTGTGTTGTCTGGCTTAACAATACAAATTACATTCTTAGTCGCCACCCCTTTTTTCCAACCATTGGTAAGATAAAATCCATGTTTGATAATATTCTACATGCTCTTTCTGTTTAATTTTCGATGTCAGTCTATCCATTTCTGCACAATCTAGTATCTTCTTGACTATTTCTTCATCTTGTGGTATATCCCCATTACATCAGTTCTAACCTCCCTTAACATGATTGCTGAAGCAACAGAGATAATCACTTTGAAAGGATAATATTCTAAATAGTTATGCTAAAACCAAATTAAATATAATGATATAATGTATGAAGTTTGAGGAATTCAAGAAAGATAGCATTAACACCACAAGTTGACCTTGATGTGCATCTATCAAGGTCCACTAACACACACACTCAGAAATTATATAGTTTAAAAGACTTTTAACACTAGAATTATTATGCAAATTTATATAGCCTCCATCTCACAAAAAGTGACTCTGGGCAGCTTACAAGCAGAATAATAATTTCCCCCAAACTCTCACTTCAACAAAATAGCCATAGCAATGCAACTATTAATTGTCTAAGGGCAGTTAAACCAACACAGAATAAGTAGAAGTCAAAGCAGATCTGTGTCAGTTATTAACTATTCAGATAAATAAAACTAGGTTTAGAAAGAATTCTATCACAGAATTTGCATGGCACGAATGTGGATATTTTGAAGGGCTGGGCAAAGATTTAAATTCAAAAAGAAAAAGCTAATTGTAAGTAAGCATTGGTACATAGATACTGTAGTATCTGCTGGCAAATAAAGAATTGGATTTGATTGGACCGGTGTGTCATCTTTAGGCTTAAGCCTGGCAAATAGGTTCTTCTCTTCTTCTAGGATTGTTCCACTATGAATGTTCTTCTCCCATGCTTTGGGCCAGGATGACATTTGAGTCCATTCCATGGGAAGAAAAAGCGCTCGTTATTTTCCGCCTTGGCCAATTGTCAGACGGACACAAAAGGACGTTAGATTAAATTGTAGCATGGAAGATTTATTAAGCCTATATGCAAGAATCAAGTCAACGAACGGTCAGCACTAAATTGGCGCTTGATAAGAGTCAAAGGAATTCAAGGGAGGCTGGATTTGGATTGTTTGTGGCAACATAAGAACTCTAAGCTAATGTTTAACTCTGCCCGCATTCCCTGCTCTTCTTCTGCATCAAGTGTGTACTGTTGATATCTGTTACACTGGCTTTATATCTGTTGGGCTTCGACGGTCTTGGATTTTATCGATGTACACCACCCACAGTCATAAATTGTGAGTTGAGTGGCCTCATAAATTCTGTAAATAAATAAATAGATTCCTGAAAAAGAGGGAGCCTTTCCTGCAAAAGTGTACAGATGCGGTCTTTATGTGTTCCTTATGAATAGCAATAGCAATAGCAATAGCACTTAGATTTATATACTGCTTCATAGTGCTTTACAGCACTCTCTAAGTGGTTTACAGAGTCAGCATATTGCCCCCAACAATCTGGGTCCTCATTTTACCGACCTCGGAAGGATGGAAGGCTGAGTCAACCTTGAGCCTGGTGAGATTCGATCTGCCAAACTGCTGGCAGCCGGTGATCAGCAGAAGTAGCCTGCAATACTGCACTCTAACCACTGTGCCACCGCGGAATTCAGAATCAGAGGATGGTTTTCTGGATTAACATTAGTACAAAGGACTCCATTACCTCTACATAATCTATCTTTTTCTCAATGCCTACCAAACCCTCCATTCTCCAAAAAGAATCATCCATTTCCTGGATGATTCTTCACTAGTAAGGAAGAGGGGGGGGGGAATTCTCACAGCTGGGCTTCTCAAAGAGAGAATGAGTTCAGAGACCAATATAGAGAAATAATGCCAGAGAATGAAAGGTTCCAGAATGTGTGGGTTGGAAATTGTCAAAATGAAACTTTTTTTTTTCATTCAAAGCAAAATGACAATTGTCACATCTGATTGACATTTTCACATGAAATGTCAACCGTATTTCAGTATTTTGGGGAGGGGAAAAAATGAAAGGAGTTTCAGTTTTCTTTAAATAATGGTTGGGGAAAAGAAAAGTTTTGTTTGCAGGGAAAATGCAACATTTCATTTTAAAAATTTCCCAGTAGGGGAGAAAGACAAGATTTCATAATGTTGGAGGAAAAAAGGAAGAAAAATGTCACCTAAAGCCTGTTGTTCTTCACAGCTGCCACTGAGACCATCAGAAACAAGTTTGCACATTCTGCTCTCCTTTCTTGAAATGAAGATTATCAGGTGGGGATTATTATTTTTCTCAAGACACTGAATGCAACTTTGGATTCTATTTTATTATAACATGGCCCCAAGTTTTCCTTTATTGAAGGTAATAGGTATATTTATTTATAATTGCTTCCATTGCATATCACTTTCTTGATTCACAGTGGAGAACTCTTTCGTGATACCTCTTCACTGAAATAATATTTTAACAGTTCAGCTCTCCTACTCAGTATTTCCAAGTTTCATATTACCAGCTTGATTTGGCTTCCAGGTTAGAACTGATCTGTTTATAAACTTTTTAAACTTTTAAATTGCATATTACTTTCCTTTCCAAACCCAATGAGACTCAGACATATTCATTCCCATTCCCATTCCCATTCCCATTCTCTCTCTCTCTCTCTCTCTCTCTCTCTCTCTCTCTCTCTCCCTCTCTCTCTCTCCCTCTCTCTCTCTCATGATCTATCTAATCATCTCTCTCTCTCCCTCCCCCCTCTCTCTTCTCTCTTTTCTCTCTCTCTCTCTCTAATGATCTAATCATATCTCTCTCCCTCCCCCCCTCTCTCATGATCTATCTAATCATATCTCTCCCCATCTCTCTCTCTCTCTCTCTCTCTCTCTCTCCCTCTCTCTCTCTCCCTCTCTCTCTGTCTTCAAATCAGTTGGCATTCGCCCTACCTTTTCAACTAAAAATACAAAAGTGCAATTCTATCATATAAAAGTTATTAAATTCAATGGATCCCTCTTTGCTGATCTGGGAAAATTTGCATTCTTTCTTGCTAGTAAGATGTGTCACTTGAGCTGAAGTAGCAACTTCGGATTTGTTAGGATGTCTGGTTGCGAACAGGCTACTACAGGATACATGTGTAAACAAGTATCTCTCTTCAGAATGAAGTTGGGACAAGGATGCTTCAGCAGAAGGAAAGAAGGTGCATCTCTACTGCTTTACCACTTAGTTGTCATGAGTAGAGGCTGAATGCATGCATGAAGCTCCCAGAACCTACAAACCTACATGAAGCTACAAACATTTTGGAATACTAATTCAAACTCTCAGAAATGTTTACTGACACTTACGGTAATTCTTACAAGTTAAATTAACAGTTAGTTAAATTGTTTTTTTTTTAATGAACCATAACTGAGTGGATTTAGACAAAACATTAATCCATGCACAAAGAAAGCATAACTTTCCTGAAGTTGAGAACTAGGCTTTGTTTTTGAAGTACATCCCAGGAGTCAAGATCCCAGATTTGACTTCATTTATTATACATTGAAATCAGGGGTGGGTTCTGGATACTTTTGCTGCCGGTTCGCTCAGGGTTGCGCTGTGCGCGCACACGCATGCACGCAGCAATCAAAAATTAGCTTCTGTGCATGTGCAAAAGCAAAATCCAAGATGGCGGTGCCCACGGAGACACCGACAGAACCGACTCCGTGACATCATCGCCGAGTTACTAACGGTTCTAAAGAACCGGATAGAACTGGTAGGAACCCACCTCTGATTGAAATGTAGTCAATAGTAGCCTTAATTAAATTAATTAAAGTTCATAAGAGTTCTGTTGAATAATTTCTCCTTTGTCTTAAAGATTATAACATGACAACAACTTTGGGGAAACAATGGGAGAACCACTCAAGGCCACAAGCTGGATATATCACCCATGTTTCTCAAATCACAACACAACCACAAATGGCACTAATCCAAAAGCTTGGAGGAATAAACCTTTGGTCCTGGTGACTGACTCTGATTGGATCCTACAACCGCAAATTGTTGGATCTGCATAACGTTGATAAAACAAAAGTATGGAAAAGTTTCCCCTCATAATGGAAAAGGCTGTACCACAAGGAAACGGGGCAGGAAATTAACAGGATTGAAGTTGGGTTTTTATATGCACTTATTTCTGTAACTTTTAAGAACAAGTTTTTAATGGATCTGTAAACAGATCCCTGAAGCTTCAGTCTTTGCAAAATAGAGTGTCACCAGAAAGCGAACAGGAGAAGAATATCAAACATGAGACACAGATCTTAAAATCATCCTGTATCGGTTATCTGCAGGCAATGATTAACCAAGAAACCAATAAGATCCAAGTGAGGAATCTTAGACAAGCCACCTTTTCCAATGGGATTTCCTAAGAGGCATTAAACAGATGCTGGGCAGAATAAAATTGTTTTTGAAACAGGGATTTTGTAGAAAGTTCTGAGCAGCTTTGTCAGATAAAGCTCCTACAGTATTGAGTTTTTGGCAATTATCTTCTGCCTTGAGCTGTACCTAGTTGATTGTTATTGGCTTTGACTGCATGAACATCTTGGAGTAAGCAGCAGCTGCCATAAAAATTCCCACCTGGAGAATCATGTCAAAAATGTACTCCCCAAAAGACTAGAAAGACCTAGGATTACTCCCAAGAAGACTGAAGGTTCTCCTCACCACACAAACGTATCCCATTATATGGAGATTCTCGGTCCTCCAGGTCATGGTTGTCCCAAAGGTGCTTTTTCAAGAGGCAACTGGACTTTCTGTTTTTTTTCTTTGAAGATGTTTCACTTCTTATCCAAGAAGCTTGGTATCCCATTATAGATTAGCATGAGTGAAAACCCAGCCTCACTCCAAATTGAGCATATCTGGTCAAGAGGATTCAATTCTGGGTCAAGTGAGTTCAGATGATAGCAATAGCAATAGCACTTAGACTTATATACCGCTTTGCAGTGCTTTTACAGCCCTCTATAAGCGGTTTACAGAGTCAGCATATTGCCCCCAACAATCTGGGTCCTCATTTTACCGAACTCAGAAGGATGGAAGGCTGAGTCGACCTTGAGCCATTCAGAATCAAACTCCTGGCAGCGAGCAGAGAGTTAGCCTGCAGTACTGCATTCTAACCACTGCACCACCATAGTACAGTACATAATGTCTCCATAACCACCATGAGAAAACAGAGACCTTGCTATGGAACGATGGATTGGTTTCCTGCCTAGGAAGGTAACTCATTCACTTACAATCATGATTTCTTTGAAGTCATATGCAGAAGAAGGGAGCTTGCTTTGGGCTTTGTTTTTCCCTAAGGGTGTTTATTCTTTTATTTCTTTCTTTTTCTAAACTTTTCCCCCTCTTTTGAATATTCTTATCCAAAGCAATTGATCTTTATATTTTAATAAATACATCCTAATTTGCACCTTATTCAAAAATGTATAAATTTACTCTCACTTTGCTTCTGAAGAATTTGAATTGCAGTAGATCATTTTCTCCCTTTGAAGCAGGAGCAACTCTCTTAAAGAAGGGGGGGGAGGGAAATCAAGACAAGCTCTCTACCTATATTTTTTTTCCACAAGTAATTCTATAATTTCTTAACAGGAGTCAGAAGTGCGTCAATGGAGTAGGAGAGGGGAGGAGAAAGGAGAAAACAAATTATTTAAAGGAAGAAAGAAAATAAGGACTTTTTAAAGACACTTCTTGATAATGAAATCAGCAGAACTAAAAAGAAAAAGAATCCCAACTAGATATGTTGCATCCCAGCAGCTAAAGACATGCTGACAAAGTGGTCCAGGGAAGAAGTTTAATTCTCAGACAAAAAGAGATCCGTGGAGGCTTCACCCCTCCCCAAGTATACAAGAAAGGGCAGTTGAGAAAGAGCTAAGGTTACTAGTTAATGTCCTGTGTCTACATCAAATAAAGACCTTGAACATTTTTCTCCTCACCTTTAAGATAATAATGAAATAATTACAGTTACAATGTGCTGATCTCAAGACAATAATTCATGTTCCGTTGTTCAGTACCTGGAGGGAGGGGAAACTCCATTCCTGAAAAAAGCCAATCCATAGCAACTGTTGGATTCTGCTTGGATCCGATTGCACTGGTTGCTTGGTCAGCAGCAGAGAACACCTAGGCAATTCTCTCTTCCGATTCATTCTAGAGGTTTCCAGATGATGATCCTTAACATGGAACAATATGGCAACACTTGACTGGGTTCACATAGCATGCTGGCCCAGGGTGTGTTCCAGCTATAGTCTATTGAACAAGCTGCAATTGGCCATGTTCTTCTTGTATCAACTCAAGAAGTTCAGACTGCCCTAGGAGCTGTTGATACAGTTTTACCAAGGAATTATTGCATGTGTCATTTGTACTTCTAGAAGTGTCTGGTTTGGTACAGCACTGTACCAAACAGGACAGGTACAGACTCCAATGGATAGTTAGGACTGCAGAAAGAACAATTGCAACCAGTTTGCCTTCCATAGGAGATCTGTATATTGTGCGGGTCAGAAGGAGGGCTGAAAATATATCTGCACACCCGTCACATCCTGGACATCAACTGTTTTAACTCCTCTCCTCAGGACACCACTATAGGGCATTGCAGGCCAAAGCAACTAGACACAGAGACAGTTTTTTCCCCTCATGCCATCACTCTGCTAAACACCTAATTCTCACAGTGCGGTCTGACGTCTATGTATATTTACCCATGTAGTATGGCTGTAGTATTGTTATTTATCCTTGTTATTATCTTCTTTACTCCTCACTCTTATTGGTATGATGATGATGATGATGATGATGATGATGATGATGATTATCATTTTGTTGCTTTACACTGAGAGCTTCTGCACCGGAGACAAATTCTTCGTGTTACAGATTAACAGAGTTGGAAGGGACCTTGCAGGTTATCTAGTCCAACCCCCCCTCCCCACCCAAGCAGGAGACCCTACACCATTTCTGACAGATGGCAGTCCAGTCTCTTCTTGAAAGCCTCCAGTGATGAAGCTCTCACAACTTCTGAAGGCAACTCCTGTTCCATTGGTTGATGGTTCTCACTGTCAGAAAATTTCTCCTTATTTCCAGGTTGAATCTCTCCTTGTTCAGTTTCCATCCATTATTCCTTGTCTGGCCTTCGGGAGCCTTGGAAAATAGCTTGACCCACTCCTCTCTGTGACAGCCCCTCAAATATTGGAAGACTGCTATCATGTCTCCCCTGGTCCTTCTCTTCACTAGACTAGCCATGCCCAGTTCCTGCAACTGTTCATTGTATGTCTAATCACACTTGGCCAAATAAAATATTCAATTCAATTCAATGTTTACGTAGGACATTAACCCAAAAAGAAATAAGCCATTATACCTCTTACATACAAATTATTTTTCCATTTGCTTCTCGGGAGAAGTAGTAGCTATGGTCTCTGTGTGTAAGTAAGGAGAGATTCAACCTAGAAATAAGGAGAAATCTTCTGACAGTGAGAGCAATCAACCAATGGAACAGAAGTTGCCTTCAGAAGTTGTGGGAGCTTCATCACTGGAGGCTTTCAAGAAGAGACTGGACTGCCATCTGTCAGCAATGGTGTAGGGTCTCCTGCTTCGGTGGGGGGTTGGACTAGATGACCTACAAGGTACCTTCCAAATCTGTTAATCTGTTATCTGTTAAGTGCATATAAAAATGCATGAAGTAAAAGTAAGCATGGTCTGCCTCCAATGCGCACAGCCAAGGCCAACGATCTTTATTTGGCAAAAGGTTTTTTTCTTCTTCTTTTTTTGCCTCTTGCATCAGTATTTTTGGATATTACACTAAAGGCTGGAAAGCCATCTGTCTAGAATGCTTCCCTTTGGATTCCTGCATGGAACAGGAGGTTTTTGCTTAATGTCCTAATGGCCTCTTCTAGGATTCTCTGCATTTATCTATAGCTCAATCTTTATGTGCTTTTCCAAATGTTTTGGAGCCCATCTTCCAGATTCAGGCAAGTCTATTTAAGTCTGAGTTGGATAGGTTCAAACCAGGCACATTCTTGTTCTGTTCTGGCACCTCTATGCAAATACGAACACGTATCTTGCAAATATGAACATTTGTATATTTTAAAATGTAGTTTTGAAAATGTGTCCTCGCAAGCTAACACATTTCTACATTTCTAAATGTATCCTGATATTAGCTCTTTGTGTGTGTGTGTGTGTGTGTGTGTGTGTGTGTGTGTGTGTGTGTGTGTGCATGGTTTCCCACAACAGAAAGAGAGTCAAACATTCAGGAACTGTGAAAAACAAGGAGATTAGTCAATTATAATCAAGGTGTAGACCAGGGGTGGGTTCTAACTTACCTCGCTGCCGGTTCGCTTCCACCTGCGCTGCATGGGTGCGCCGTGTGGGCACACGTGCACCTCGTGGGCATGCGCACAGTGCAAAAAAAATAAAATTCAAAAAAAATAAATAAGCCGAAAACAAGATGGCGACGCACGGGCAGTGCCAGAAACTCAGCTTCTGCACATGCGCAGAAGAAGAAAAATAAAAACAAAATTAAAAAAACAAATTTAAAAAAAAGATGCCAGTGTCCACGGACTGGCACCGACCGAACTGGATCCGTGACGTCATCGTGACATCACCAGCGGGTCGCTACCGGTTCAGGCAAACCTGTCCGAACCGGGAGGAACCCACCTCTGGTGTAGACACTTGTTGAACTCTGAACCTCCTAAAGGTTATTGTGCCTTACACTGTGTTATCGAAATCAACCAAATCTCCTGATTTAGACAACAATCCAAGACTTGACTGGAGAAAAATCTTTCCCGTTTCCTCATCTTCGTAATCAAGATGGTAGAGATTGGATCTAGAACTTTTTCCATTGGTACACAAAATTAGTCAATGGCAAAAATCACAATTTCCTGCTTTGTTCTCCATTGCAGAAAATCTGGTTCTGTATCCAGAATGTGATATAAATGACGCACACTTTTGTGTGCATCTGTACCTACATTTCTGCACATTCCAAAAAGCAACTGCCATCCGCATCTCGGTGGAGCAGTCATGCCTGCAGCCTGGGCACAATTAGATTGTCATTCAAACTGCAGATTCTTGGGGGGAACCTGATAGCATCTGCTAAATTGATAGATACGCCAAACTACTTGATGTCTGATTATCTGTGCTTTGGTGAAAGCCTTCCCCTCCCCCCCCCACCCTTTGTTTCTTCAAGTAATGGCAAGAGATGACATAGTATCAGTAAAGCACAGAACAAAAATATTCTTTCCATCTTTGTACAGGATTCTTTTTCCCACAAATTCTTCTGCCACAGTGATGGAGAAGTTTGGAAGGGGCGAACCACCTCCCAATTGCTCATGTGGTCAACAGTGGAAAAAGGTTCCTATCAGAGGTGGTATTCTCCCAGTTCGGACCAGTTCAGGCGAACCGGTAGCGCCACACGTAATGCTGTCTTATTTAGCCACGTTTTTGTGGCTGATGCGTGGAAGGTGCGTGTGCGAGTAAAGAACATGTGTGGGAGGCTGTGCGCATGTGCGGAGGTGGCTGCTCACATTTGTGGACCGGTAGGGAAGGTAAGTGAAAACCATCCCTGGTTCCTATGTTATGGAATGCCTTGGAGACATCACAATAGAAGGCCAGCCAACCTCAGCTTTAAATCTTCCAACAGAGAACAACTCAACTTCTTCTGAAGACATTTACCTCTGAGCAGCATTTAGGAGCTTCTGTTCAGGCAAAATTCCCATTTTCCATGCCTGTCCATTAATTCCAAGCCCCACTATCTAGGTTAGTTATTTTGTAGTCCTTCAAACCCTTTAAAAAAAAAAAAGTCCTGGAGCTCTACCCAACTCCACTATCAAATGTTGGTGGCATGACCAACCGAAGATAATTTCCTGGCATTTTTACAGTGGCAATCACACAAAAAGCTGTAGAGTAAGAAGCTCTGAGCAATCTTAACATGGTTCTAAATTCTCCCTCCTGTTTCTCAAGGAAAAGTGGGTCACCATGACAAATTATTGGAGCAAGATAGGAGCAATGTTTTCTTCAGGGAGGAACAGAGGGGAAAATTCAAGATGATTTGTGAGAAAAAGAGCTTCAGAGAAACTTCTGCTAAAGTTGTAAAGCCAATACACTCTGCTCATTAATTCCAGTAACTCGCTTCCACCTCCCCAATGTTTTATATCAAGATATATTTTACTCTTTATACTGTTTCCATCTTCCCCTTAAAATATTAACAGAATCCACAATGGTTTGAGAAGCAGTGTCTCCACTAGATAATTGACAGCCAAGCTGAAACTAAATTAATCAAGTAAAATAGCAAACGGGGGGGGGGGGAATCCCTTTCTCAAACTTCCTCAAACCCCCAAATAAGTTACCCAGACCTAATCCACATATCAAAGAATGAGGTCTGCAAACACAGGGTTAATTAAATTAGGTCTCCCAGAGCAACTGCATGTTCACAAGAAGAAACATACCTACACAGACACAGACACACACGCCCCTCAGGTGTCACCCTAGAATCAGCACAACACCCCAGACAAGCTCCCCCTATAAAAAATCTCCTGCTCTACCCCATTTCTCTGCAGCCTGCCCCTAAAAGAAAACTGCTTTGCTTTTAGGAATAAATATTTCTTCTTTCCTCACAGTTGTCTGGATCTCATTTTTATGAGCCGTGGTGGCGCAGTGGTTAGAAAGCAGTACTGCAGGCTACTTCTGCTGACTGCTGGCTGCCTGCAATTTGGCAGTTCGAATCTCACCAGGGTCAAGCTTGACTCAGCCTTCCATCCTTCCGAGGTCAGTAAAATGAGGACCCAGATTGTTGGAGGCAATATGCTGACTCTGTAAATCGCTTAGAGAGGGCTGTAAAGCACCGTGAAGCGGTATATTAGTCTAAGTGCTATTGCTATCACTAAGTGCTATTTATTTTTGTGCAACCCCAGATTGAGTTGGAACCACAAATTATTCTTCCGACACCAACCCAAGATATATTGGCACTGCAGCATTGCATTCAACGGCAGCAGCATCCATTCACGTGGCCTTTCCAAAACATGCCTTTGAGGTCCCCAGGCATGTGACCAGCTTAATTAGAGTCAAGAGAAAATTCCAGGAAAAGAGAAAGGAAATAGCAAGAAAATAAAGGAAGGTAACAGTAGGAGGAAATTAGACCGTACCCTGAAGGAAGCACAGGGTTTTTGTTTTTTTAAATGGGCGGGCTGCTATCTCATTTGCTTTAAAAAAAAAGCAAAAAAAAAATTCAAGCTAGTTGCTTGCTTTTTAGTAGGGGGCATTTGTTTTCCTAGTTGCTGGATGATCGTGCTAAGACTTTTATCAGGGGAGATACGTACCCAATTTAGACAACAAAATCACCAAACAATGAGCCTACTGTTCATCCCTAGGACAAACAAAGGTCACTCTTAACTTCCCTGGAAACATACAGATCAGTCTTAATCCAGTCAATGTCAGGGGTCTTTATATACTATCTCATTACAGCAAATTTTTTGCTCATTAAAGAGAAACCACTGAAAAATCCACATTCGGTTATGATTCGGTAAACCGCTTAGAGAGGGCTGTAAAGCACTGCCAAGCGGTATATAAGTCCAAGTGCTATTGCTATTTCAATAATGCTTTAGGCGCATGAGCCAGGGTGACTCAGTGGTTGGAATGCAGTATTGCAGGCTAATTCTGCCAACTGCCAGCAGTTCGATCCTGACCGGCTCAAGGTTGACTTCCATCCTTCCAAGGTCAGTAAAATGAGGACCCAGATTGTTGGGGGCAATATGCTAATATTGTAAATTGTCTGAGAGCGCTGTAAAGCACTATGGAGTGGTATATAAGTCTAAGTGCTATTTCTATTGATATTGGTACATATTTAAATGCAAGACTCTTAATACATCCTACTTATTAAGAAGCCATTTGATAGCATTTAGACTTAGAATAACATTATTATCACTTTGAATGTACACTAATCAGCATACATTAAAATGAAATGTCATTGCATACAGCTCTCAAAGGGACTCCACCTCAACAGAACATTTGTTCTATTACCTGGGATATGTTGGTCCAGTATGTTTAGGGTGAGCTCAGTCATACCTTCTTTATCAGAAGCATAGTTCTTCCAGCTAGTACACAGCATTAAGTTTCTGTGCCCAGTCTAACATTATTGTTATAAAACACAGACAAAAGAAAAATAACCTGTTAGTGAAGAGTCCTACGTTCTTGGCTCTGATTTTTTTTTTTTTAATGAACTGCTCTTTCCTCATCTTTCAATAACCAATTAATCATGATACACTCAAAAACAGAATGAACTCGGTGTTAATACAGTTGGGCCGTGATTGCATAGGGAAAGAAGCGGGACTGGAATAACGAGTAAGAGTGCGTTAGCATTGCATCAGAAGAAGTGAACAATAAAGACATCAAATGCAGAGAGCATCATTAAACCAAATCCGTCTCTTTTTAGTGGCATTTGAAGATGAGCTGTATTTTTGCATCAGTTACTGTTTTCCCTGTAAAGGCCTGCAGCTACCAAGGCAAGTTCCAATTTTCTATCCTTTGCCATTCTTCCAAACTTACCTCTCTGCTTATCGATAAACACTGTGATATTTCTTGTTGAAATAACTTGAACAATAAATGCACGATGTGAATATGGAAGCCAAGCCAGTGGAGCCGAAGGGTATCAAAAGCTACAATGGGTGCCAAATACAGTAGCAAACGAGTCCAACGAGATGTCCAGATTGAAAGAACTGTACTGGTCACCAACTGCCTTCCCAAACCAGCTTATAGTATTAGTGTCAACTTTTAAAACCTTAACAGCTTTCAATCTGACCTTACGAAGAAATCTTTTGTCAATCTCTCAGATTTTAAAATCTGTAAGGCGAGCCCTCCTGAAAATGCCACCTCTGAATCCATCATTTTGATAGGCAGCCAGTGTCCTTCTTCTACATGATTCCCAAACTATGGAATGCATTCCTTCTAGTTTCCTTGAAGGTAACTAGAATCTATGAAGATTCCTTAGAGCTATGAAGATAGCTCTAAAGGAGAATATATGTAGCTCGGGCTTGAAATGAGATGTCCTTGATTCTGTCTGAGATGATGAGTGCCCAGATGAGCATAGATTAACACCAAGATTAATAACAGACCAACAATCAAACATTACCTCAATCAAGGAACTGCCAAACAAGCTAACAGTAAACAGTGAATCAAAGTCCACTCCAAGACTTCCACCAACACTGGTGGGGCAAGCCACTAGAATATAAACTGAGCACAAAACCCCACTCCTTACTAGCACTGATGATGTTACCTAATTTGGGTAATGAAACTTCTTCAAGAAAACAACCAAGTTCAGAGAGCATCAAGGACCCGTCAATCCAGGTTCTATTTGACAAGGCCAAATGTGTGTGCAAAGGAAAAAGAGAAGTTTTCCTGGCTAGGAAAACAGGATTTGTCAAAATGAGATTATAATGCTTGCAGCAAGTTCTCAACTCAGTCCTGTTCACAAGATATCATATGCAGATACATGCATACTCACAGACCTGTTCCTGCAAGAGTGACATTTAAGGACTATTGTGGGCACTGGATAGCATAACATCTTTTAGCCATCCATTTTGTTAGCAGTCTCAACTGCGCAACTTGAGTCTCATTAATGAGCAGTAAAGAGATCAGCCTGTTTCTTTCCGACAGCCAGAAGAGAAGTAGACACGTCCATAATAATAAAGATATTACTTTTTTTCTTTCTTTTTAAACAAAAGGCAACATATCAGAACCGAGGAATCCAGACAATAATGTCATTAGGATTGGGCTTCGGAGCTGAAGTCCAGAACCTTAGAGCAACAGGAAAAAGCAGAAATTACTCCCCAGTATTATTAATTTTGTTTAATTACTTACAGGAAGGACTGACAGCTCAGGAAAGCACAGAGTTTGTACTTTAAAAGGTAGGAAAAACAATCTAGTAATGAAATGTCTGCAAGAAAACAACCAAGCTGAGAGAGTACTAAGTATCCCACAGAATGACAACCTATCTAGCCAAGCATTCTACCTCAAACAGGAGGTCATAAGCCTTGACAGCAAGGTGATTGCTCTTGCCGTCAATTGCTTACCTGAAGTTGTGATTAAAGTTTGCTAACTGTGATTCAAGAAGTAATCTTCATCTATCAGAACTAGCAGCCTTTCACTCCAGGGCCTCCATTTATCTAGTGGATAAACCCAAGCTAGTGGTCATTAATCCATTTCAATTCAACCAATTTCACACTTTAACTGCCTTGTTCAGAAAAACAGAAACAGCTGGGTGACTTTGGATTGGTCACTCCTTCTCAGCCCAACTCACCTCACAGGGTTGTTGTGGTGGGGAAAATAGGAGGAAGGAGTATTAGGGATGGAAGCCACTTTGAATTGTATATTTAAAAAAAGGAGGGATAAAAATCTTTTTTTAAAAAAAAACAAGTTCCATCTCAATCCCAAATTACTAGGAGTTTGTTTTTAATGATTTGTAACAACTTGTGTTGTGTTTATTAAGATGACTGTGAACCATTTGGCATTTTTAAAAAAAGAAATCAGTGTAAAAATAATATAAATAGATACAACTTCCTTCATTTAGGGTGTAAAATTTTTTAGCATAGTAGAAAGAAGTCGAAAAACCTCTAGACCCACATTTTCCACACCGTGCCTGGGGTGTGTGTGTGTGTGTGTGTATGTGTGTATATATATGTGTGTGTGTGTATGTATATGTATATGTGTGTGTGTGTGTATATATATATACATACATGTATGTATATGTGCATATGTGTATGTATATACATACACACACACACACACACACACACACACATATCTTTTATGACTCTTTTGACCCAACTTCCAAATAAAAATCCCCAAAGACTGAAATCTTTCTCCACAGGGGATCTCTTCTGACTTCTGAATAATCCTGACTGCTTTTTAACAGATAAACAGATTAACAGAGTTGGAAGGGACCTTGCAGGTCATCTAGTCCAACCCCCTGCCCAAGCAGGAGGCACTACATCTGCCTCTACCTAGGATCGAACTCACAACCTCCTGATTAAAGAGGGGAAATGCATGGATAATCTCAATTTTTTACCTTCCTTGCTCTATCCATATGTAACAAGGGGAAAACAAGGCAGCGGGAATTGACAGGATCATCCTTTGTTGGTCCAGATGTAATTAACATTAAGGGAGGGAAGATTCAGACAGTCCAGATCCCTTCCAAGTTTCCACGCGGATGGAGGCAGCTGTATTTCTACCCAGTCTCCTGGGCTCAACTAATTGGCAGACCTTCCATTTGGCCTGTGGGAGCTTACCTACAATAAAATGTATCATTATCCTTTCTTCCAAACTCAGGTGAGGGAGGAAAAAATGGCAAGTAGCCTAATACACTGTCAAAATAATTAGATTAAATCGTGCTTCCCTGAGCAACTCGGGTGATGTGATGTGCCTGTCGGGGGGTACAGCATTGTGGGGAGCAGCATGGTGGCCTCCGAGAATGCTCCTCCTCGTTGCTTTCTACAAAAAAAGGCTTTTTTTTTTTTGCAGGTGATGCACAATCTGCCGGTTCAGATGCTGTCAACCTAGACAGCACTGGATGCAAAAGCAGATTTCAAGCCTCCATCTGAGCAGATGAAAGGATCAGCAATCCAGTGCAGAGCAGCCCAGGAAGAGCTTCTGGGAGAGCAAATTATGGACCAGATTATCTCGATGCAAAAAAAAGCTGAGCATCTGTTGCGGTTTTTAATATATTGTCTGGAAGAAGCAGCTATTTGGATTTATCAATTCCCTATCCCAGCATTCAAATTTGTTTTAAACGACAGCTCTAATGTGGAAAGATAGGATAAATTTTAAAAAAATCAATACATGTGTTAGCAATGCCCCCCCCCAAAAAAAACAGTCCACGGCATCATTCTTTTTCCTCATTCATTAATGGCGTTCATTCTTGATTTTCCTATTTCAGAAAAGAAATGCCTGAATTTGAAATCTTGGGGGAATACTCGCATGAAAAACGATTATCAAGTTTTTATGAGAAAGTACGTACATACCCACACACCTCACTATGGATTCAAACAGTTCTGCAAAAGCAAATAAAACCAAGCAACCTTTGGGTGAATCATTATTATCGTCAAGGTGAAGTTCTTTCAGAAGTTCAAACGACTCATCTCTACTCTTGAAGATTCAAAACTTATTTTCTGTGTATATTTTCCTTCAATCTCTGCAAACTGATTTCATCAATGAAAGGTGAGACGATTTCTTTGCTTAAATAATGACTGTTGCTGGGCTGATATTCCAGGTGCTGAAATGAAGTTCAAGCAGAGGTGGGTTCCTACTGGTTCTAACCAGTTCTTTAGAACCGTTAGTAGCTCAGCGATGATGTCACGGAGCCGGTTCCGTCGGTGTCTCCGTGGGCGCCGCCATCTTGGATTTTGCTTCTGCGCATGTGCAGAAGCTAATTTTTGCTTCTGCGCATGTGCAGAAGCTATTTTTTGATTGCTGCGGGCGCGCATGGCGCGACCCTCAGCGAACCGGCAGCAAAAGGATCCAGAACCCACCCCTGAGTTCAAGGATGCTGAAACATTTATGAAGTGGGGGGGAAAAATGCAGGAGGAGTGTAAATCCATTGACCCCAACAGCAGCATTTCAATTCTGCTTTTCAAGGGGTTCATTTCAAAACGATGAGCTCAACAAGTTTCCCCAAAGGGGACATAACAAGAAGCATAAAGCTCGGGGAGCCTAGACAAAAGAGGAATGGCAGACACCGCTGCTTAAAATAAAACCAACTTGATAAAATAAGATATGTATTTCCTGAATAAAGCTCACGGTGCGATATGTAAAACTTTAGATCATGCAGAACTCTGACCACCAATTTAGTCCGATGCAGCAAAATAAGATTGATATTTTTTGCTCCATGGATACCACATGCACAGAGTAGAAACAGAAAAGAAAAAAAATGGATTATTTTCCAGCATGCTTTAACCACAGTCCTAGACATTGCACTTGTCCTGGGATGACCACCGTTGTTTTGGGAATATTCTGAACTTGATGGAAAAGCAGTGGTGGTTATGCTTCTATTTTCCTGGATTGGAAATCTACTTCCAAATGAAAACAACCACCCTATCCCATGATACCTGAAACAGGAATGTGTCTTGGAATGATTTCTCATGATAGATAGATAGATAGATAGATAGATAGATAGATAGATAGATAGATAGATAGATAGATAGATAGATAGATAGATAGATAGATGATAGATAGATAGATAGATAGATAGATAGATAGATAGATAGATAGATAGATGATTGATAGATAGATAGAT
>QLTV01012191.1:2175426-2189133 GCA_003457575.1 Thermophis baileyi
ATAGTGATAGAGTGATAGATAGATAAAATGATAGAGTGATTGATAGAGTGATAGTGATAGATAGCAATAGGTTCAAGGTTGACTCAGCCTTCCATCCTTCCGAGGTCAGTAAAATGAGGACCCAGATTGTTGGGGGCAATAGGCTGACTGTAAACTGCTTAGAGGGGGCTGCTGTAAAGCACCATAGTGGTATATATGTCTAAGTGCTATTGCTATTGCTACGTTAGTTAGATCAATCCCATTTGAGGAGCAAAATCTTACTGTTTTGGGTCAATCAACTCCTCCTTGGGGCTTCCACAACACATCCATCAACAATACCCATTGCTGACTTAGTTAAGTGAGCCATGCTTGTATATCTCTAAACATTCTCTGTATCTTCCAGCTATAATTCATAGGATTGTTTACCAAATACCTTGGTAGTCAAATGAATATAAACCTGCTATAAAGATGATACTCCTTAGAGGTAGAAAAATATAATATAATTACAAATTAAAGACCACTTGAAGAGTGCATGTATCTTACCATGGGCTCTTTACATTTTCTTGATTGAACTTGCATCTCTACTAAGCAAGTATTTTTTCACATTAGTCTTGATTGTTCTGCATAGCACTAGCAAGCTACCACACGTTCTGCTAATGTTTTTCAATTACTTGACAAGCAAAGCAATGTATTGGTTGCTCTCTATGTTAATGTCCCTATATTTTTCATATTTATGATATCTAATTACATTTGCTCCTGAGAATGATGTAATGTTTAAGTCCTGGAGAATTGAGAAGGCTGCACTAATGTTAATATATTTACATTATTAAAAGGTAATGCATCACAGCAGATGCTATGCTATGTGGGTTTGATGCTGAAGATCAAATCTATCATTGCCATTTCCCCCTTGCTTTTCTGTCCTCTCTACGGGTCCTCTTCATTTATTATTATTATTATTATTTTGCTTTGCTCTATTTTCCTCAGGGAGGCCAGAGAGGAATAAACAGTTGATTTCACCAACACCTTGTTTGATAATGCTGTGAATTCACTCTAAAAGTGTTCGGGGGAAGGAAGGTGTTTGGTTGGCTAATTGGTTCACTTTGCTTGGTTTGTTGTACAGGTAAGTCCTCGAGTTACGACCACAATTGAGCCCAAAATTTCTGTTGCTAAGTGAGACACTTGTTAAGTGAGCTTTGCCCCATTTTACAACCTTTCTTGCCACAGTCGTTAAGTGAACCACTGCAATTCTTAAGCTGGTAATAACAGTTGTAAAGCGAATCTGACTTCCCCATTGACCTTGCTGGTCAGAAGGTTGAAAAGAGTGATCACATGACCTTGGGAACACAGCAACAATCTTAAGTATAAACCAGTTGCCAAAGCATCACATGTGTCAGCTGTGCCTCCGCTCAAAGTCCAGGAAAGAAAGACCCCAACTCCATGATGGTAGAGAAAGGTACTTTTACTGGATAAGAACTGATAGCAACAAGTTAAAAGCAAGATCTGAGGCAAAGGCGTGAAAATAACATATAGAAAGTAATCCCAAATCCCTCCCTCCGAAAGATCCGGGCTGGCCATCCAATCCCAATGCCCCCCAGCTGTCATGTGGGCATCTCTTCAGGTGGAGCCTCCGCATCTGGTCTGCAGAAACCGTTGACCTTGAGCCGGCTATAAACATGTCCATTCAGCCGCACAACATATGATGAGAACTTTCCTCCCTAACCCTCTAATCAGATACACAAGGAGACATCTCCAGCACTGCTTCCCCCGCCCCTCTTCCCAAATACCTAGACCTCCCTCCATCCCCCTGTTTCTATGGCAGCCGAAGCAAGTAAGCAGCATGGAGGCTGACAACATGATCACATGATCATGGGGACGCTGGAAAGGCTGTAACTCTGAAAAACGGTCATAATTCATTTTTTTCAAGTTGTAACTTTGAACGGTCACTAAAGGAACTGTTGTAAGTCGAGGACTAGCTGTATTTCAAACCCTAGGTAGGTTGTGTATTATTTATATGCATAGGTGTCAGGTGCAAACAACCAGGCATACAAGTGTAGAATTCAAACTAGATATTTTATTCTTATATGCCTGTTTCACAGGAATCTTTCCAGACTGGCAGCTTTCACCTGGGAAAAGACTAAATAAGATTCAAAGTCCTTCAGGGGATCGAATTCTTGTTTTTACCCTCTTGTATTCACGAAACAAGTCCAGTCTAAGTCCCTGCACAGTCCTTTCTCCCCACCGGGATGGTTGCTCTCCAACAATAGGTACCAATTTAGAAATAGAGCATAAACGCAAATACAAGATAGGTGAAAATATCCCTGAATCCAGTTTGATTCCTAGTGACTACATGTAGTTTTCTTAGCAATAAAATGGTAGTTGTTTGCCATTATCATCTTCTGAATTTTTTTTTTTCCAACTTCACCTAACCTCGAGAGCTAGTATAGTGTAGTGCAGTGATGGCTAACCTTTTCTGGGCCGAGTGCCCAAAGCGTGTACGTGCCTGAATGCACGCGCGCATGCCCGAACCCCCAAAATGCAATGCACGCGCAGTCCCCCTGCATGAACCCCACCCCACGCGCACGCGCGTGCGGCCCCTGCACATGCCCCACCCACACGCGCATGCGCACACGGGGGCCCCCACACGCGCCCCACCCCCCGTGCATGCACAGCAGAGACCTAAAGACCTGTTGGCTGGCGGGAGGCGCGCGCCTGTGCAGCGGAGCTGAACTGGGGCAACGGCTCGCGGGCCATCAGAGAGGGCGCTGCGTGCCACCTCTGGCATGCATGCCATAGGTTCGCCATCACGGGTGTAGTGGTTAAGACATCAGGCTAGAAACTGGGAGACCACGAGTTCAAAACCCACCTTAGGTATAAAGGCAGCTGGATGTCATTAGGCCAGTCACTTTCTCTCAGCCCTAGAAAGGAGGCAAACGACTTTTGAAAAACGTTGGCAAGAAAACTGCAAGGACTTGTTCAGGCAGTCTCTGAGAATCAGACACAATTGAATGGAAGAAAGAAAAAGTTTAGCTTCAGCTCTGGCATTCCTTGGTGGCCTCCATCTACCATGTTATAGTCTGGCAGACTGTAGAATGGATTGCAACTTAGCCTAGAGACAATCTTAGATCTGAGAAATTCTGAGATAGACCTATAGGAGACCAATAAACTAGACAGGTGTTGGCAAGTATCCACCTTAGTTCAAGGTAAGTATTGTTTTCTCAACAGAAGAAAAGAGAAGCTGAAATGGTCCTACCATGTTACTCAGCTTACTGCAGGGGTGACATTCAAATTTTTCCCCTACCGGTTCTGTGGGCGTGGCTTGGTAGGCGTGGCCAAGCCACACCCACCAAGTGATGCCCACAGAACCGACAGAAAAGTTCAGCCAAGTCTTCTAGCGTTCAACCTGGCTGCTTCTCGCCTCCTTCTCATGTTTGCTTTGTGTGTATGAGCCCGAGGAGGAGGAGAGAAGGAGTGAGTGGGAGGGGCGGGGAGGGGCCAGCCAGTAGTGCTATTTACTGGTTCTCCGAACTGCGCATAATCGCCGCCACTGGTTCTATAGAACCTGTCCGAATCTGCTGAATTTCACCCCTGGCTCACTGGAAACACCAGTTCAAAAAAAAATTCCTAGCATTTTTAAGTACCATTTCACTATCTTCACAATTGATTTCATTAAGCTTTTGAACCTTTCTCAACAGGAAATGAAGTCTACAGAAGCATTTCAAGTGCTAACTGGTTTCATTCTACCACTCCCTTTTCTGAAAAGAAAAGTAAGGGACAAGGAAAAAGTAGCCATCTCAATAAACAAACCAATAGGGTAGCTTTCTTCCACTTTCTCTAACCATGAAAAGAAAGAGGAGAGGAAAAACTTTAAGACTGCTTCTTTCAAGACAGTTCTTAAATGGTTTTCTCCTTTCCTGGAGAAAACCGAATTAAGGAAAGAGGCAAGTCAGTCAGAGAAGAGGCTAGGCCTTAGTAGACCAGATGAGAAACCTTAATGAACTAAAGTTGCTAGAGAATCTATTATGCAATACACACATAAATCCAATCTTGCCCTGACACTCATCTTACCAAGTAATGCAGTATTCAAATGCCCTAACATTTCTGGATGATTCAGGCCAACTCAGAATCTATCATATTTTCAAAATCCCACAAAAGGAAGCACGAGCTTTCACCTTGTAAGCAAGGCTCGCAATTCCTGGCATAAACAGCCAGCTTGCTCCGACATTTCAATTCCCTTCTCTGTATAGCTGCATGTTTGTGTTTGTCTGTCATTTATCTAAAGGAATCCCATGAAACTCTCCAGTCGTTTTGTGACATTCAAAAAGGGCAATGGAATGAGATCATCTGGAAACAAGAACCCAGCTGCTTTGGGGGGGGGAAGGGGGAGGGGGAAGAATCATGCATGGGAATTGAAGGGGGTTAAGAAGAGCTGTGAAATACTTTGGGGGATAAAGTATCAAGCAAAGCATCCCAAGAGTTAAGATTGCTCCGGAGTCCCGATCCAATCTTCTGAGCCCTCTGAAAGGGAGAAACCAATTAGACTAATTAGGCTTACAATGCAATAAAATAAAGCAGGGCTGCTTGAGGTAGATGGATATAGAGGGGAAGACATTGATGTGTCTCCACTACTGACATCAAGGAAGGACTTGGACGCAAAAGTCAAGGGTTCTATCACCCAAAGGCAACCATGTAAGCTGGTCCTGCTGACCCGAAGTTATTACTAGTCAGGATAAGTGAAGTACCTCATGATATTTACATTGTATGCCACCCAGAGTCTCACTCTATGAGTTGGGGGAAGAGAGAGAGAGAGAGAGGGAGGGAGGAATGGAATGGAATGGAATGGAATAGAATGGAATGGAATGGAATGGAATGGAACGGAATGGAATTCAGCAAGGTTTCTCTTCCCCACCCCCATTTGCTCTTCTAGGAGAGGAAGAGAGAGAGGGAGGGAGGGAGATGGAGGGAGAGATAGATAGAGAGAGAGATAGAGAGATAGATAGATAGATAGATAGATAGATAGATGATAGATAAATAGGAGATAGATAGATAGATAGATAGATAGATAGCTAGATAGATAGATAGATAGATAGAAAGATAGATAGATGATAGACACAGACACAGACACAGACAGACAATTTGCAGACCATGAAATCCAGAATCAATGTATTTCTTAAGTAGACTAACTGTCCACTTGGATTCCACAATGGAATCTTTAAAATTCTGCCTATGAAAGAAAAGGATCGTACATGAGCTGCGGTAGAGCCAGCATGGAGGTGGTGTATTCATCTATGGACTTCTTAATTATTCAGCAGATGCCATCAACCATAGTGTCGTTCTGGGAAGGCTCCGAGGTTTGGGAATATAGGGACCATTGTTTTATTGTTGTCTTCCTTCCACCCTGGTTATGGTTAGGGCTGGTTATATGTAGATAAACCCAAAAAAATTCCAAAGAATTTTTCAAAATACTGAAAACAAAGCAGACAAAATCTTCCTTGAAAGAAAGAAAAATTCTAGACATTTTTGAGGTGGATTTCTGCACAGAAGTGGCCAAAATAATGTTCCTTTTACAAACAAAAAACAATCTTTGACAAGCCTGAAATAAACTGTTTGGCATGATTTGTTAATTTTTATCTTTCAAAAAGATGAAATAAAAAGGGGAAAGATTCATTCGAAACTCTAATCTTTCCTGGAGAGGCAAAAGTAGTCCAGCATAGAAAAAACTATATTGTTTATTCAATGTATTGCTAAAATTTATGAGTTGCACTATAGCTAAAAGAGATTTCCATTACTTATTATTTCTCATTGGTTCAAATAAGAAAAGTGTAAATAACTAAATGCAAAACTACCAAATTTCATTATTAGCACAAACACCATTGAACTGTATACCAACTATATAACGAATATCAAAATTGAAAACCCCAAAAAAGAGCAAACAAAAAGAAAGAATCTATTATTCTACAGTTTCCAAATGATAAGAGTATAATATACTGCTCTTCAATTTTTAAATAATGATCATATTGTCCTATCTTGCCTCTCTCTTGATACAAGGCTTTCTCAAAGGCTGACAGCTGCCATA
Source organism: Thermophis baileyi (assembly GCA_003457575.1). Classification (NCBI taxonomy): domain Eukaryota; kingdom Metazoa; phylum Chordata; class Lepidosauria; order Squamata; family Dipsadidae; genus Thermophis; species Thermophis baileyi. Next base: position 2,181,479 of record QLTV01012191.1, read on the forward strand.
TTTCATTAAACCAAATTTTAAAATCTGTACCCACACATATTGTCAAGAATAGAAAATAAGTTGTTTATTTCTAACAAATGCTTACTCAAGCACAGTTTGAATCCCAACTTTTTCTTCTGCCACTCTCAGCAACAAGGATTCCCCCCCCCCACCTCAGTATTGTCACATTAAACTGTCCATCTTCCTTCTCCCAATAGAATCGGATAATTTGCATTTTTTCTCACAAACTTGAGATGTGCTCCTTATTCTCCCTGAGCCCTACATTCTCCAGAAATGCACACAAAGCACCAATCACCCTGGTTTCTTGGCTTCCAAAGAGAATTTGAACCCTAGGTAGACCAACTGCACGTGACCAAATCAATTCCACATGAACTATTTTTTATTGAGATTGGCTACAAGAAGGGAATCTTGCAAGTCTGGCTCCTCATTCTTATACTTCAGTGAGTTAGAGAGGTGTCCGCCCGAACCACTTTTGAATATTCTATGCTTAAAAGATGCTTCAGCCTGTTTTGCCTAGACAATAGCTGTTTTGTATCTCCTTCAAAGTCACCTCCTTAGTCTCTACAGAGAATTCTCTCACACACAGATTCCCACCTACCAATCAGAGTCCTGTTCTACATTAATGTTTGGTTTATATCAGTTTTGACAACAAAGAATCACCAAGTTAAGGTGATGGATTAGGATGGATAAATCCCAAATTTTCAGTCACAAAATTGTATTGGGATATCTTGGGTGAGATCAAATTCCCTCAGCCCAATCATCTCATGGACTGATGGAGATAAAATAGGGAAACTAACCTCATCCCTCAGCACAAGCTACCTTCTACTCCCAGAGGCCATTTATCTAACCTTCCTTGACAAGTTGCTAATTCTGGGAAAGGAAGAAGGAAAGAGAAGAACCAGCAACAAGATGGATGAACTCAACCTGATGGCATATAACAATAATGCTAACTCAATAAAAACAATTGCTTGCATTTCTAATTCTGAGTATAGAATTTCAACTTGTCAAGAAGAGGACCAACCCCATTCACAGATACACACATACACACCAAACAAAGCATTTCTATACACAATTGCTATTGCCTTTCCTAAAAGAACTTCCTTCAGACAATGAGAAACACAACAGATACACATGGCCCAGCTACTCACAGGAAAAGCATTGCCCTTTTAACCAATGAAATTTAGATTAAACAAATGAAAGTTAAAAACTCCAAATACTGCCATCTGCATAACAGAAAGAGCATTGCCCCAAAACTGAACAGTGTTTTGTGATTTTGTGGAGGATGTAAGTCAAGCCTTTGTGTATTCTGAACATACTATAATTTTAAAAGAACCCTGCTGGATCTGCCAAAGGCCATCAACGTTATGTTGTTGTTTCCCACAGCTGGTATACAGACACCTTTGAGAACTTGATAAGCAAGTTTTGAAGGAAATAGCTTTCTCCCCCATAACACCATGGTATCCAATAAACTCAGTAGTATTCTGCCTAGGAGCTGAAATACATGTAGCCATTGCTGATACATCTCTACTCCTGCATGGATTTATCTTATTTCTCCCCTTAAAGCTATCAACGCAACTGCTGCCAACTGTGAGTTTCATAAATAACCATATCCTTTCAAAAAAGACATTTTTTTATATCCTGACTCACAAGCTAACTGTAGCCTTCTACAGACATTTACTTGAATGTATGAAAGCATATATGTATATATAGCCAGTTTAATCTAGTGGTTAAGGCACCAAGTTAGAAATCAGGAGATGGTGAGTTCTAGACTTAACAGAGGGATACAATCAAGATCAAGTGAGGTACTAATACCACTCTATAAAGCCTTAGTAAGACCACACCTAGAATACTGCATCCAGTTTTGGTCACTACACTATAAAAAAGATGTTGAGACTCTAGAAAAAGTGCAGAGAAGAGCAACCAAGATGATTAGGGGCAGGGGTGGGTTCTACTTACCTTCCCTACCAGTTTTAATCGCAATTGAAGTGCACGTTTTGCTCACATGCGCGCACTTTGCGTGCGCACGCACCCCCGTCCGTCGTGCAAAACACACAGAAATGACCCTCTGCGCATGCGCAGAAGGTTATTTTTCAAGCCGTGGCAACCAGAGAACCGGTTCAGGGGCATGGACCACCAGTCTTTGCTGCCGGTTCGGCTAGCGGCGGTAAATTTCCACTACCGGTTCTAATGAACCAGTCCAAACCGGCAGCAACCCACCTCTGATTAGGGGACTGGAAGCTAAAACATATGAAGAATGGTTACAGGAACTAGGCATGGATAGTCTAGTGAAGAGAAGGACCAGGGAAGACATGATAGCAGTCTTCCAATATTTGAGGGGCTGCCACAGAGAGGAGGGGGTCAAGCTATTTTCCAAAGCACCTGAAGGCCAGACAACGAATAATGGATGGAAACTGAACAAGGAGAGATTCAACCTAGAAATAAGGAGAAATTTTCTGACAGTGAGAACAATCAACCAATGGAACAGCTTGCCTTCGGAAATTGTGGGAGCTTCATCACTGGAGGCTTTCAAGAAGAGACTGGACTGCCATTTGTTCAGAAACAGTGTAGGGTCTCTTGCTTGGGCGGAGGGTTGGACTAGATGACCTACAAGGTCCCTTCCAACTCTGTTAATCTATCTATCTAGACCCGCCTTAGATATGAAAGCTAGGCAGATGACTTTGGGCTAATCACCAGGAGACTGTGAGTTCTAGTATCATCTTCGGTATGAAAGTTGGGCCAGTCACTCTTTCTCAGTCCAACCCACCTCACATGATTATCATTGTAGGGAAAATAGGAGGTAAGACTATTAATATGTTCACTGCCTTGAGTTGTTTATAAAAATAATAAAGGCTGGATTTAAAAAAAATAATATAGATATGGACATGGATATAGATCCATATCCACATCCATACACATTTTGGATTTTTTTTAAAGTAATCTTTGAGCCAAGGAGTTAAGTCTATATTATCTTTATCAAAATCATTTGGCTCTGAATTTCAACAATGAACAACGCTACAGACAAACGTGAGGGAAGCTACTGGCTTAACTCTTATATATTTAGCATTCAGGCAAATCTATTTTCCAATTGGTGGAGATTTCCTTTATCAAAAAAAAAAAAAATCACATTGATACTTCCATCCGGCTGAGATGCCTTGAGGCACTGCTCCTGTTGGCCAGCATTTCCCAATTGCTAAACTAATTTAAAAACAGCCAGGTCTATCTAAAAAGATGCCTTTCCTACATAACCGAGAAGAAAGAATACCCTTTCTGAAAAGGTATCAGTTGAACGAGAGATGTTATCATTTGCAAAATATGAGGAGTTCTAAAGCCATTTATCATGCATATATTTATGCAAATTTAATTGGATAATTAACTCACCAATTACCCAACTCATACCAATTTATCTGAATACAATTTCTTAAATAGGGTGACAAACCCAACTGCCATTTCTAGTTTAAATTTTATATTATTTTAATATGCTTTTGTAAATTCTTAAGTTAGATCAAGCACCTTATCAAATACTGATCTTTTCCTTGCTCTTTCAGTCACAAATCCTTTTTTAAAATGAACTAGAATATTTAGGAAGAGAAGAGAAGAGAAGAGAAGAAAAGAGAAGAGAAGAGAAGAGAAGAGAAGAGAAGAGAAGAGAAGAGAAGAGAAGAGAAGAGAAGAGAAGAGAAGAGAAGAGAAGAGAAGAGAAGAGAAGAAGGAATCTTTCCAATAACCATGATTATATTTTTTATAAATAAATAATTAACAAATAAATAAAATTGTCAATTATTTTACATATTCTTTTACAAATGGCAGATCTCTGAATTTTACTTACCCTTCCAGGCACCCATTGCTTGATGGTCCTTAAGATTCTCCTATTTTATTATATATTTAAAAATTTTATAATTAGCTCATCTCTCATCTCTCCTCTCTGACATGAAATGAGGTAATTAATGCTTAACCTACTGTGCAGTAATTGAAAGGGCCAAATTGACCCAAACCCATTTCTATGGTCTCCCACCAAAAAAATAGAGATTTTATTCCAGTTTTCAATATCCTCTGAGATTCTTTTAATTTAGCTGCTGCTGAAAGCAGAAGCTTTTATGGATAGATGAATTAATCTGTTTCCAGACCACTCTATTTCTAGTCCATATCATTTTTCACACTGTTATTAAGTTTGCTCTAACCCATTATCACAGTAATTTACTGTAATTTTTAAATTTACGTGAAACTTCACACGTACCGGTGTTTTACAGTTGTACTTTTTTTTTAAAAGATATCAGTGCATTTTTAAAAACTAAGCCTTTTTAAAGAAAAATGCAGACCACTGCGCATAACAATTTGCTGGCACAAACTAACATCCATTTTTCGTGCATTACATACAGGCTTAGGAACTTTAGAGCCATCCACACCATTGCAGTCATTTCCATTTCCCAGTTTCACAAAAGCAAGTGGATGCACCAGAAGGCAAGACAAAAAACAATAGGATGGAAACTAATTAAGGAGAGAAGCAACCTAGGACTAAGGAGAAATTTCCTGACAGTGAGAACAATTAAGCAGTGGAACAGCTTGCCTCCAGAAGTTGTGGGTGCTTCTGCTGGCCTATGATAGCCTTTAGTTTTGCCAGCCTGAAAACACTAATAACAGAGACTATTAGCACTAAGCAATACCTTAAACAAGGAACTGCCAACTCAGACAAACAATCACACAGTAAACAACAGCCTAATCCAGGAACCACCAAGAACCCTAACAGGGCAAGTCTCTTGTCTATAAACAGAGAGCAAACCTACCCCATTAGCACTGATGATGTTACCTAGTTAGGTAATGAAATGTCTGCAAAAAAACAACAAAAGATCAGAGAGCACCACAGAGCATATTATAAAGCAATGCTTCTTCTAACTCACCAGGAGGAAGCTGCAAAACCTGTTCATTGACTGCCCTGAGCTTCTTCCAGCTCTGGGAAGAGGGGGAAAATTGCACTTTGCATCAAAGGGAAAGAAAATAAATTGCTAAGGATCTCCCCCTTCCAAGAAAATGTCTTTTCGGCACATGTTGCATGCATTGTTTACAAAAATACCTGAGCAGCTGCTCTGGGGGAATAATAGTCTACAACGAAGGTGTTCTCTCTCTCTCTGTCTCTCTCTCTCTCTCTCTCTCTCTCTCTCTCTCTCTCTCTCTCTCTCTCCCTCTCTCTCTCTCTCTCTCTCTCTCTCTGTCTCTGTCTCTGTCTCTGTCTCTCTCTCTCTCTCTGTCTCTGTCTCTGTCTCTCTCTCTCTCTCTCTCTCTCTCTCTCTGTCTCCCTCCCTCTCTCTCTCCCTCTCTCTCTCTCTCTCTTTACTGAAACATTACAGTGAGTCTCAAACTGAGGAGAATAGCAGGTTGGCATCCAGGCATTTTTCTAAATAACTCCAACCGTAGCTGTTTGTTCTGTTTATCACAAGAAGGGTAGAATACAGCTAGAATTGATTCTGGTTGTGCTGCTTCATTGTGGATTCTTTTTGCTCTTCTCTGTTGCCAGCAGCTTAGACAAAGTGAGCAGCTATTAAATGAATCCTCTCTGTTTTCCCTTTCTCTTGGAGATCAACTGCTTGCTGGTTGTTAGAGGGGGGTTTTTTTGTTTTTTTTTTTTGTTTTGTTTTTTGCAAACAAATGCCTTGAAATTGATACCTTGCGGTATTATGGTGTATGTGGAGGAAGAAGGTGACAAAATAGTGTAATTCAGGAATTAAGAGGTAAAAAGGAGGTTAAAGTCATAGCTCCCCAAAGCAGGGATCACCGACTGCCTACAATTTCATTCTTTTAAAGTCCTGGGCATATCCAGAAATACCGTATTTTTCAGAGTATAAGACGCACTCCCCCCCCCCAAAAGAGGGTGGAAATGTTGGTGCATCTTATACATCGAATACAGCCATTTTTGGCCTCCTGAAGCCCCGCCCCACGTGAAAACGGGTGCGCAGAGGGTTTGGGAGGTCTGTAGAGTGCTCCTGGGGGCTGGGGGAGGGCAAAAACGCTCCCGTTTTTGCAAAAAACGGGCAAAAAATGGGCCATTTTTCACAAAAACGGGGTGCGCAGAGGGTTTGGGAGGTCTGCAGAGTGCTCCTGGGGGCTGGGGGAGGCAAACACTTTTTTTTCTTACTTACCTCTTCGAAATCTTGGTGCGTCTTATACACCGGTGCGTCTTATAGTCAGAAAAATACAGTATCCTACTTTTGTTCCAGTTTTAAACACATGGAAACTGAGATGAAAATGCATCAAGTCAACTCTCAACATCATGGGCTTCTAGTCTGGTCAGCTTTCAAATGGGTGCAGAATTCTCCTGCGGAGAACGATTTTCCATAAGATTCAATAACCTTCACCAAGATCTTCAGCAGAAGATCCTCAGCTTTCGACAGCCAAAATGCAGAGAGTGTTATCCTAAAGAAACATTAGGAATGCCAATGAAAGATTTGTTGGTTAAGTCTGAGAATAAATGGAGAAAAATGCTCACACAATACTGCATCATTGTTCATAAGCCATCAATGGCCCTTACTATAATAGCGATAATTTCATGTCACTCATCAGAAAAGAGACTTTCGACTTTAGGAATAATTTCCTTAATTCTGAAAAATTCAAGGAACACTCTGCAGAGAGAAATGGTGCAATCTGCAGAGAATATTTCCAGCAGAATGTGGAGAAATGTTCACCACTTAAGTGCTATCCAAAGTTTAGAAGGTTACTCTAAGGTTACCCACTTTGTAATCCTGATGCTATCAGTCACTGCCACCCAATACCATTTTTATATTCCTTGAACGTCTCTTTCACGTGTGATTTTGAGATGTCATGTTTCTCCCTTGAAACTGCGTGTTTTGTAGCTGACTGTTACCCATAAAGAAAGGCTCCCTTTAAATACATCTTGATAACATTCATGAGCTGAGAATATTCAAGAGATGCTAATATTAGTGGGCATCAAAAGCCTTTTTTTGCACATTCACTCAGGGGGTACAGATAAGATTCAGCTATATGGGAATCCACGAAATACAAATTCCTTTGACATCTTTAGCCATGTTGCATTGTTTTCTCCAAGATATACACTGTATGGATAAATGTAAGACTTGCCTTTAAATGTGTTCTTTCATGGTGGACAAGGTGTCAACATTTATCAATATAAACATCTATAGGCTAGCCCAAAAGAGGAGCATGTGCATACACCAGCAGATATGGTCATTGACAGAAAGAGCATGGGTTGATGGATGAAAGCAATATTTTCAGCATCTCTTCAATAGCAAGGCATAACTTTTGTCCTTTGCTCACTAAAGTGATCAAAGAGCACTGCAATCCAGTTGGGAAAAAAAACGTTTTAATTTTGTAGCATGAACGTTGCTGGCCTTTTATATATATAAAACAGAGGTGGGTTTCAGCAGGTTCTGACCAGTTCTGGAGAACCAGTAGCAGACATTTTGAGTAGTTCAGAGAACCGGTAAATACCACCTCTGACTGGCCCCGCCCCCATCTATTCTATGACTCCCGAGTCCCAGCTGATCGGGAGGAAATGGGGATTTTGCAGTAACCTTCCCCTGGAGTGGGGAGGGAATGGAGATTTTACAGTATCCTTCCCCTGGAGTGGGGAGGGAATGGAGATTTTACAGTATCCTTCCCCTGGAGTGGGGAGGGAATGGAGATTTTAC
>QLTV01012191.1:2189206-2200222 GCA_003457575.1 Thermophis baileyi
CGTGTGTTCTCTGCCTCCCGAGTCCCAGCTGATGGGGAGGAAATGGGGATTTTGCAGTAACCTTCGCCTGGAGTGGGGTGGGAATGGAGATTTTACAGTATCCTTTCCCTGCTACGCCCACCAAGCCACGCCCACAGAACCGGTAGTAAAAAAATGTGAATCCCACCACTGATATAAAAGCATCCATGAATTCCATTTGATTAGCAGCGGCTTATATTTTGCAAGTCTTTTAATGTTCATAATGAAGCACAATTCCTCGCTGTAATTTTACTATTAAGTCATAACTGATCACCTTGACAATAATGAGTCATTATATTTCTATATGTCATATTGGAGGTAATCAATAAAAATAGAAACCAGACGTATCTTGAATCTTCCCTACATTTCATGCTGTTACATTTCCTTAAAATCTTAATGGATTTCTAAACTTTCAGCAATCTTGTGGCAGCCATGGTTATAATAGGGAAGGGGAAAGCATCCCATTATATAGGAACCATTGAAATATTACACAGCAATCACCCAGTGAGTTCCCATAACTGGGCTGGAATTGAATCCGGATGTCCTCAGTCCTAACTGAATATCTTATCTACTACACCACCCAGGTTCTCTTTTATTTATTGTATCCCTTACCATTTGGCTTTTAATCAGGGGTGGGTTCCAAAAATTTCTACTACCACTCTGTGGGCGTGGCTCAGGGGTGGGTTCCACCTACCTTCGCCACTGGTGTGCATTGCGATGTTGCGCGCGCGCGTTCCCCCAGTACAATTCTGCTTTCGCGCATGCTCAGTCACTATAACCGGCCCGAAACACAGCTGAGGAGCTGATAGGCTGTGTTTCGGGCAAAGAATAAAGGTCAGCATACACCCGGGGGCGGGCGGGAGGGCCATTTTCGAAGCAGCAGCAGAGCACAAATGGCACAAAACTTCAAAAATTTGCAAAAAATCCTCGGAAAAAAATGGCGGCGCCCACGGACCGGCACCGACCAAAGCGGGTCAATGACGCCATTGTGACGTCACCAGCGGCTCGCTACCGGTTCGGGCAACCCGGTATGAACCAGGAGGAACCCACCCCTGCTTTTAATAAGAAAAATAAGAGCAGCTAACAAAGATTAAAAACCCAATGGAAAATATTCTAAAAGCATTAAAAAAAAATAACCTTAAAGAGCTTGAAAAAAGATGCGTATCTAAACATTTTCTAACTAGCGAGCCAAAGAAAAGTGTATGCAATTCCTAAGATATTGTGTTCCATAACTCAGAGATCTGCATAATGTAGGCATTATGCAATTCCTGCATCCTGCACCTTCTTCAATGATGCCACAAAGATTGACTGTCTTCACCCAAAACATTAAATCATGATTTAAACATTGTTTACTGAATAAGTTATACTTGCCTGGATTCACACAATACACTAAACCATAAATTACATTTATATACCATACTGATGTAGTGTGTGGTACGCATCACGCCTATAGTTTCCAGTGGGGGGGGAAAGCATATTTTTAAACTAATATATTCTTAAAACGCCCCAAAACTCTTCAGCATGATGTAATTTATATATGCCTATTTTTGCTTGTTCTCGTAGGCACTCGTTCTCATACATATGTACTTTTTTCCCCCCGCAGGTTTGACAATGATACAGTAAATGGATGAAAACAAGAACGATGGAAGAAAAAAAAAACCCATCCCTTCATGAGAAATTAAAATGCACCAAGGATACAGCTGATATAATGACATACACAGTGCTTGTTGACAACAAAAACAAGGGACTTGTCTTGTTTCAAGATCAGTACAGCACAGATTCATCGAAAGCAGATGAATCCATATATTCTTCATAGGTATGTTGATTTTGTTTTGCTCTCCATATGGTTGATTGAGCACCCAGCCATTTTTTTATTTATTTTTTATTTAGTTTGTCAAACATGTACGAGATAACAGGTATAAGTATAAACATGGAGATGAATACAGGAAATGAGTACAAATAAATGGGGACAGTAGGACAGGGATGGTAGGCACGTTGGTGCGCTTATGCACGCCCCCTTTACAGACCTCTTAGGAATGGGGTGAGGTCCACAGTAGACAGTTTAAGGTTAAAGCTATGGGGGTTTGAGGATGTAACAACAGAGTCCGGTAGTGCATTCCAGGCATTGACCATTCTGTTGCTGAAGTCGTATTTTCTGCAATCAAGTTTGGAGCTGTTTACCTTGAGTTTGTATCTATTGTTTGCCCGTGTATTATTGCGTATTCATATCGTATCCATATAGTCTTCCCCAAAATCAGGGCAGAAGTTTAAAAATTACAATTAGAATGAGCTCAACCCAAGGAAATAAGAGTGCGGAAGCACCAGGTATTCGGTTATTCCTTTCCCCGGCTGAATTAAATTAAAATTAAATAACAAAAGTTCCTTTCTCAGGAGAGATTACCACTTCCATCTACAATGCTAAATAAGCAAAAGCACATCTCAGCAGGGTGCCTGACTCCAGAGCACTCTCTCTTGGCCACCCAGGGAAGCACGCTTGCTTAGAATTCCTACTGGATGGACACCACTTGTGTCTGCTTTCAAGGAACTAAGACAAGGTTTTTCTATATAAAGGGCTTTTGAGATGGACTTAAGCATGGTCACCTCCAACAGCAGTATATTTTGCTCTTGGAATAAACTTCATCTTGGAGTCAAGCAATGGCCTGCATTCTTCACTGGAAATGAACCTGGAGAGATTTCTTTCTAATGTTGGAAGAAATATCCATCTGGTTCAGTTCCAAGTGAGGAGAAAGACACTGGAAACATGGAGGCTGATAGGAAAGATGGTTTATTGATGAACAGGACCACATGGGTTTGAGGTCCTGGGCAGCTGAACACATGGAGTGGAGAGAGAGGGTTTTTTATATACCCTCTCTTGGGCTTTGAACTTGAGCTTCCTGTTCCTGTGCAAGAATATGTATTCTATTGGCTGCTGTCAGACTCCCATGGGGCTATGCAGGGGTCATAGCTGAGGTTGTCTGGTTGAAGCTTGCTGGGTGATACAATGTAATGAAGAGGCTTCTGAAAGGGTGTTGGGCAATTCTTATTGTGTCTTAATGGTTTTGTCCTGGTTTGGATCTTGAGTGAGGGATAATCCCATCATCCTGAGGCTGAAGGTCTTTTGTCTTGTAGATAGGATGGCCCAGTCTTCCTGGGGCTATTAACAAAGGCGGGGGCTGCTTTCCAAGAGAATGTTTCTCCTTTAGGGAAATATAATATTCTGCCTTTTTTAATATTTCCCAAAATATTTCATTCTTCTAGGAGAGGGGTGGGTGCTAACTTTGTACAATGGGAATGCAAAAGAAGAAGGGGACGGCAGAGAATGAGGTGGCTGGATGGAGTCACTGCAGCAGTAGGCGTGAGCTTAAATGGACTCTGGGGGATGGTAGAGGACAGGAAGGCCTGGAGGAACGTTGTCCATGGGGTCGCGATGGGTTGGACACAACTTCGCAACTAACAACAACAAAAATATTTCACTCTTCTAGGAGAGGGGTGGGTGCTAACTTTCTGCAATATAACACTAACAATTATATAAAAATGATTTCCTTTGCCTGGTTCATCTCCTCTAAAGGTTCATCTTGAATGTTTAAGTCCATAGTTAATTTCAATGTGCCTTTTTGCTAAGGTCAGTGGTATAAATATGAGCTTGTGTGTATGTGTGTATTTTCTATGTTGACCCTTCATCTTTAGACTACTTGCATCATACAAATGTAGTTAGGCCTCTTAGCTATGAACTTGGTTAAAACGATCAGTATACAGAAACGTTCTCTTGCATTTTTCTCCATTCTCATTCAAGTTTGTGAGCCGCCCAGAATCCCTTGGGAGTTGGGCGGCACACAAATTTAATAAATAATAATAATAATAATAATAATAAAAGTTAATGAAAGGGAAATAGTCTTCCATTTTTATTTTAAAAGAGGAGAAAACTTTAGACAACTGCTCATGGATAGCCTGTGGCGTCCTTACATTAATCTGGCTAAAAGGTAGCCACAGGTTGTGTGGAAAAAAGTCTATCTTGCTTTGTTTAACCCTCTTTCCAGTCCTTTGCAGTCTCCCAGGTTTCTCTTACTTTCGTTAAATTCCATTGTAAAACTTTAACATAGGACCAGAGGTGGGTTCCTCCCGGTTCGGACCGGTTTACCTGAACTGGTAGCGACCTGCTGGTGATGTCATGGTGACATCATGGAGCCGGTTCGGTCGGTGCCGGTCTGTGGGCGCCGCCATCTTTTTTTGGGAATATTTTTTTTTTTTGAAAATAAAAAAAAAATTGGGAATTTTTTTTAATTTTATTTTTTCTTCTGTGCATGTGCAGAAGCTGAGTTTCTGGTATTGCGCATGCATTGCCATCTTGTTTTTGGCTTTTTTGGGGGGGATATTTTTTTTTTTGGCACTGCGAATGCACACGCGCCCACGAGGCGCAGCGGGAGGAAGCGAACCGGCAGCAAGGTAAGTTAGAACCCACCCCTGCATAGGACCCCTCCAATTGAGCTTAGCAGACTGGGGTATGTGGGCATCCAGAGATGCTTCGGAACGAAGGAAAGGTGTGTTATAGAAAACACAGCAGTAGTTCCTGCGATCACATCTAATGAGGAAGCAAGATTAAAAACCCCAAGAAAACCCAAAAGAAGCTTTCAAACATGCTGAGAATAAGATTTAAAAAAAAAAACCCTCTTTCATTGGGAAAAGAATTAAAAAAAAAAAACCCTGCAAAGCAGAGTGTTAATTAAAATGGATATTTGTGCAGATTTTTAAAAATGGGGTTTTGTTTTGAACGTATTCTATTTTTAAAAAGAAAACTCTGTTGTTTTGGATTGGAATACTCTTTTCTATTTTGACTGAATTGCAGTTAGTACGGTAGTATGGTTCAGTTCTTATGCTTTCGGTTTACTGCCTCAGTAAAATTAGGATGAAGGAGGTTCTAAAAATATTAGAGTAATGACGATAACAACAGCAAAATTGGAAAGAAAGCCTGTTTATTTCCCAAAGATGTTATGGTCATTTTGTGTTCACTTCAGGTCTTTATAGTTCAAAGCACATGTAAATTCTCAAGTGTCCTGCAAACTGCATTTTCTCAGCTAGGTTTTAATCAATAAACTGTCATTTTCACATTCAGCTAACACAAGCTTGGATCAACTTATCTATCAATTGTGTGTCATAAAGGTCATGCTATCCTTTGTGTTTTGTTTGTAACAGCACAAACAGAGCAATTAACTTCCTCTGACCATCTTTCCCAAATAAAACAAGAAGGCTGCATGTTGAATTTGGCGGTGCCCTTTATAGCAAACATTTGTTCTCTCCGTTGCAGTATTTCAATAAGAAATATGACATAGATGAATGAGAACTGTCATGGAATTGAAGGGAGGAGAAATGGGGAGAGATATTTTTAGATGGTGTTTCCCAAAACTTAGCATCATTAAGGTGTCTCCCCCAAATTGACACAGACCTCTGTTTTCTTTTATAACTGAAAGAATTTAACCTTCCTTGGTAAAGGGTTTTTTTAGAAGCAAATTCCCCTGACGTTAGCTTGCTTTTAAAAATATAACCGCAGAAAAAGAAGAAGCTGGGCTGGAAGGTAGGGTTAAACATGTCATTGGTTTAGAGCAGGGGTGGGTTCTGGATCCTTTTGCTGCCAGTTCACTCAGGGTCACGCCGTGCGTGCGTAGCAATCAAAAAATAGCTTCTGCGCATGCGCAGAAGCAAAATCCAAGATGGTGGCGCCCACGGAGACACCGACAGAACTGGCTCCATGACATCATCGCCGAGTTACTAACAGTTCTAAAGAACCGGATAGAACTGGTAACAACCCACCTCTGGTTTAGAGTGATTGCGTTGTCACAAAAGACCTAAGTCCAGCCCTCTGTGAATTCTGTTGACCCTTACCTAGTGCCAATGGTAGCTTTGATTGTTAATTGACTAAATTCTTAAAATACCGTATTTTTTGGAGTATAAGACGCACCTTTTTACCCCCAAAAAGAGGGTGAAAACTTGGGTGCGTCTTATACACTGAATGTAGCCCCACCCAGCCACCCCCACCCTTTGGCCTCTGCCTCCCAGCAATTTACCTCCTTGCAGCAAACAATGCAGAGCCTGATTAGCAGAAGCAACTGATTATCCGAACATCAGCTGAGAGGCTGCAGGCAGGCCCACTGCTAAAATGAAAGTGAAACTAGAACTGCAAGGATGCAACTTGCTGGGAGGCAGAGGCAGCATTTTATTTTCTTGTGCAAATCAGACTGCTGAAACTGGATGCAAGGAGGTAAGTCAATAACCATAAATGTCTATAGAATGTTCAAATTATTAGACTTATTTTTTACAGACTGCTTTATTATTGTTCTAGACAACTTAACAAAATGAAGAAGCTTTTTAAAATAAATGCTTGATCTGAAGAGGCCCAGTGCTATTGTATCTTCTTTTCAATAGCAGAGAGATCTATTTAAATAATTGGGAGGAGTTAGTGTGACTACATTTAAGAAAACTTTCTGGCATTAATATACTGCCATAATGTACATTTCTCCAATTCTTTGCTATTTCTATGGGTCAGGCACACATGCACAGAAATACACAGCAAACAGTGTATATCATCTGTGCTGTTTGCTGGGAGGCAAATTGCTGGGAGGCAGAGGCAGATTTTTTTCCTTGTTTTCCTCCCCCAAAACTAAGGTGCGTCTTATACTCCAAAAAATATGGTAGATGTTGCAATAATAAACTCTTATGTGCTTTGAACTCAACAAATGCCACTGGTTATCTGTGCCTGACAATAACAGTAGTTCTTTGCACCAGCTTTCAGTAGGATACACAGTCCTTTTTTAAAAAAAAAATGCATTGTTTTGTGAACTTGATTTGTTTCTTAGCATTTGCATCAAGGGTTTTGGAGTTCTTTTACCTCTGGATTCAATTTTATTGACCTCACTGGCGCACAGGACAGACCAAATGGATGGCAATTAGCAGATACCTTTCAGGCACTATAAAATAGTTCCATAGGAAGACCTCTCCAAGAACAGACCCCAATCTTCCAGCCAGATTGGGGTCTGTTTTCAATTGTTATTAATAGGAAGAGAGAATAAGATGTCTAGTTAATCAGTTTTCATCAGAAATGCTCTGTTTCCATGATAACCTGGTTTTGACTGAGAAATGGAATGCTGAAATTGACTGCTTTGATAAATCTTGAGCTCATTAATGTGGCCCGGCTGACAGCTTTGTTTGCCTTTGTTTGAGTGATCTTAGAAATCCCATCTTACCGTTTTTTAAACTAAATGCCAAGTTGGCTTATCAGCTGCCAGAACAGCGACCACTTTAGCCTGCTGCAGCAAAAACAGCAAAGAGGTCTGTGACCTCCTAAACAGAAGCAATTTATTATCACATCAGCTTTGGTGAATCACAGTTCATTGTATCAGAACTGATGGAATTTGATCTTACTTCTATTATCTCTACAGAGGTAGAGCTTAAGCACAAGATATGGAAGAATGTGATCCACAAGGGCATGGTGGCTATGGGTCTTGACTGCCCAAACAAACATTCAAAGATTCAGGAGTGAGTGAAACAAGATATAAATCAGCCTTAGTTCAACCTGGCTATGTATATCTTCAATCCTGAATATGTGCAATATGTTGGCATAGAATTCATCATCTTGAACAATCTGTTTTCTTCCAAAAGGGGGAAAAAAACCTAAAGCTTAAAAGGGCAAAGATTGAATTGAAACTGTAGTGTGTGTAAAGCTGAATGGATGCTTAAAAATTAAAGTGAAGGACAGAGCAAAGACAGAATTTGAGCACTGTAGTAGGCAAGGATTCATCCCATAGAAGACATTCACTAAAAAGTTTCAGCCCTGAACCAGAAGTCAAAATCAAAGAAACAGTCAGTGATCATAAGGAAAGTAAAAGGTAGAAGCCAAAAAATGAACCTGTGGCCAATGCAACATCAAGTCAGGGGGCAAAGCTGAGAAGCAAGTTAAGAAACAGGACCAATGGGAGATTGAGGAGATAGGAATATACTGTATCTCAGGAAAATAATTTAGAACTCAAACAAGATTCATTTGGAATGGGAAGCCATGTGGGGAGGGTTGGGAAGGAAGGAAACAGGGAGGGAGGGAGGGAGGGAGTCTTATCTTGATGTAGCTGCAAAGTCACACTGAGTTTTAGGAGATGATTAAAACCAAAGCCTAATAAGATTCTCAACTGAGGGAAAGTTTATATTCTCACCAACCAGGAGCACATTAAAGACTCATAGTTCGCAAATTAGAGGAGAGGTTAAAAGAACTTTGCTAGTTCAAAAAAATGAGTAAGACAACATCAGAAAATCTACTTACAATAGTCAGAATATTCAAAGGTCCAGAGGTATTTCACGAGAAGAGTCCTCCACTCCTCTACTCACAATAGAATCCCTTATGCCACCAGGCTTGAAATTCTGGGCTTGGACAATCTGGAACTGCGCCGCCTGCGGTCCGATCTAAGCGTAGTACACAAAATTGTCCACTACAACGTCCTACCTGTCAATGACTTCTTCAGTTTCAACCGCAATAATACACGGGCAAACAATCGATACAAACTCAAGGTAAACCGCTCCAAACCTGATTGCAGAAAATACGACTTCAGCAACAGAGTGGTCAACGCCTGGAATGCTCTACCCGACTCCATTGTTACATCCTCAAACCCTCACAGCTTCAACCTTAAACTGTCTACCATGGACCTCACCCCATTCCTAAGAGGTCCGTAAACAGGGCATGCATAAGCGCACCAGCGTGCCTACCGTCCCTGTCCTACTGTCCCTGAACGCTGCATTTTAACATCTCAGAGTTACAAATCAGAGTCCTTGGCAAGGCATCAGCTCTTTTGTAAGAAAAAGTAAATGTTCCAAAACCAGCAAGGCTAGGTGAAGGGCTTTACTATCAGAATTTGCTCTGATGCTCCAAATTTATCCTGCAAGGTCAGAGTGACAAGTTAGGTGACTGTGGAGAGCTTCACATCTCTTCTCTGTGGGAAAATGAAGCAATAAAATTCATTGTAGGCTATCTTTAACACCTCAAAATTTTAGCCTGTGAATTGTTAACGGGTAGCTCAGCCTGAGCAATAGTGCCGTGCTCTCTTTTCCGAGTCCCATCATCAAGGATAAAGAAGTAACTTCCTAGGCTGGATACAATATTGATCTCTTTCTCCATAGGACCCAAAAGATTTAATTACATCTACCACAGCTTCATACCCCTCTTTGTTTCACAAAAAAAAAAAAAGGAATGTATCCAGAAACACATTAATGTGCCCTCTTTTTACCCATGAGCTGATCTCAAACATTTCGCTGTTCACAGAATAAGCTATACTTCTCTTTCTGCACGCAAAATCCATCCTCTGCATATCTGCCCAAATTTATGGACTTGAGTACTGTGCACTAGCCACATCCTCTAACTTTTAAAAAAAGCATATCCTAAAAGCAATAACACAATAGACAACAATGTTTCAGAGATTAGGACAAGCAATTAGAGACCATTCCATAAATACGATGACAGCTAGAATTTATTGGCATTGGGCCTGCCAACATGAGATCCTTTAATTCTTTTTTCGGGCATCAGAAAATGAGGAGAAGGGAAAATTACCATTTTAATCATCCTGGAGAACTCTCCTATGCTTTCTTATTATCTAAACGGAAGCCACCAAATTGAGGCAGTTTTCACATTAAATCAGCTTTAAAAAGCTCCAAAGTAATAGCTGCCAATTTATGCTTTTCATGGTAATGACACCACTCTGGTCTATTTTCTCAACAAGAAGCAAAACACACACACACACATACACAAAACACAAAAGTAATGGGTAAAATGCAAATCACAAAGGTGACTTATTTACCAGAGTTTGAATGCTAAACTAGTACCAGAGATTGATACTAGAGAATTGCAAAGGAGCATTCATTGCAGTATCACATAACACATCTACAGTATTTTTAATACAGTTCTGAATTCTTGTAAGATTCAAAACTAATGCTAACCGGTGCGGTTTATTTAAAGATACATGTAGATATGTTTTCTGAGAGATCTCTGGTTGGGGTAGGAATGGGCTGAACTTAACCAACTCTGGCTATTTCTTATCTTTTGATTAGTTTATTGCTTAAAATAGAAAAGTTATTTTGTTTTTCTCTATATAAACTTGTGGTGCTTTTAGATTCCTTGATGATGAATCTGAAATCTAGAAAGCAGTGAAAACAGGAATGTTTTCAACACTCTACTGAGGCAGAGCAGGGTAGGAGATAACCAGGCTGAGCCTGAGGGAGGGGTCAAATACGTCATCAGTCTCCAGTCCCTTCAAACCCAAAAGAGATCTAATTCCAGCCCATCTTGAATTCCATTGACTCAACCGCCAATTTGCTTTGAATGTTAGTAGTTCAGATTCTTATAGAGACCTTAATCTTGCAATAAACCTATATATTCATTTGAACGGCCTGGACTCCTGATTTCCTGCGCATGACAGGGAGTTTCTCAGGCAGGCTGAGAAACAGCTGAGAGCTTTAGCTGAATTTCAGTGTATTCCTGAATTATAAAGCATGCAAGAGGGGGAAAGGGCTACATGGAATTGCTTATCATTTCAGAAGCTCTTTTCCATGAGTTATAGTTTTTGTTTAGAATGACTGTGTTTATGCAGATAAAAACCTGATTACATGACCTGAATCAAGTATTTTGTAGATAAAGCAGTGATCTAATGTTTTGGATCAGAAAAAGGTGGCGTTTAAAAAAAAACTCTAGTAATCAAGTCACATGAGACTAAAGTTTCTGACATTGAAAATTCCAGTAAACAACATACTATAGAGTCTTGAAAATAAATATATCCACGAAGAAATGTCCCATTTACAGTGTCTATTAGAAATAATTTGCAAGTTCTAATCATCCCTTCTAATGTCGTGCAAGATTATCCACAGCAGGCCTTATTTATTTTATTTATTTATTTATTTTATAAAATTTATATGCCGAGCAGGTATAGGTATAAACATAAACATAATCAAAGTGAATACAGATAGATGAGGACA
>QLTV01012191.1:2200383-2212562 GCA_003457575.1 Thermophis baileyi
CATAGATCAACTGGTCCTGCGCCATGTAGGGCTTTAAAGGTAACAACCAGCACCTTAAATTGTGACCGGAGCGCAATCGGCAGCCAGTGCAGCTCGCAAAGGATGGAACTCATGTGGGTGTACCTTGGCACACCCACGACTGCTCGCGCAGCTGCATTCTGGACTAATTGTAGTCTCCAGACACTCTTCAAGGGTAGCCCCATGTAAAGCGCATTGCAATAGTCAAGCCGTGAGGTGATAAGGGCATGAGTGACCGTGAGCAGAGCCTCCTGATCTAAATAGGGCCGCAATTGGTGCACAAGACGTAATTTTTATTGAATTTTTATTGAAATTTTATAGCTACTTTTTTTTCCTGTCTATTCATTTTTGTTGTTTTAATATTGGAGCTAGAACAAATAATTGAAGTCAAAACTTCTTCCCTGAAATAAAAATGACACCAGTAAGGGAAAAGGTACATTTTAAGTTTTTGCAAACTTGGACATAGAAAAGAAAGATTTTTAGTTTCAGTTCATCTTCCCAGTTTTAGATCTCATTAATATTATTCCAGCTAAATTTAATTCCAGTTATTTAAAAAAATCCTACAAGCTTATATGTTAGAGTTTAATTTTGTGAACTTAATCTTTTACAGTAAGAATCTATTTTTATAAAGTCCACATTCAGTCTTGTTCTCAACTTTTTTTGAATCTAAATCTTTAGTTGAACAGAGACACAAAACTAACAGAGGTACTATTACAATACATGTTCCTACGTCCAAATGAAATATGTGATGCTTTTAAGCCATATAGTTGTGAGTGTATTATTATATAGAATAGAATAGAATTCTTTATTGGCCAAGTGTGATTGGACACACAAGGAATTTGTCTTAGGTGTATATGCTCTCAGTGTACATAAGGAGAATAAAATACATTCATCAAGAATAAAAAGATACAACACTTAGTGATAGTCAAGGTTACTAATAAGCTATCAAATTGTACTAGGAAACAAATAAAAACAATATAAATTGAAAGATACAAGCAACATGGTTATAGTCATAAGTGGGAAGAGATAGGTACTAGGAAGGATGAGAAGAATAATAGTAATACAGTCTTAGTAAATAGTTTGACAGTGTTGTGGGAATTAGTTGTTAAGCAGAGTGATGGCATTCGGGGAAAAACTGCCCTTGTGTCTAGTTGTTCTGGTGTGCAGTGCAAAGATTTTAAAATCTAACAATATTTGGAAACTCAGTTTAATGAACTTTTAAATGCCTGTGCTAGACAATTTACAATTGAATGACAAAAAGCTTTTTATGTCTGCTAAACCGGAACCTGATTCTATTTATAATTTAATACAGAATATTTGATGAGTTGTACAAAGCAGAGATATTGAAAATAAGGAAAACACCTGATAAATTATTACGAATGAAAGCACTAGCAGTATTAGTTCTGCTATCAAGCATTCTCAGAGTCAGGACTTAATAACTCTGATTTAATAAATCAGCATTTAAAAAAAAACCTATATCAACTTGTTGCTTCATCGTGACAGGGACTTCTGAGAGTAGACACACACACACACACACACACACACACACACACACACACACACCATTTCTGAGATATACATAAATCCCACTTCTCTGTTTTTGAAATGACCTTATTCTTTTGGATCTTTGGCCCAAGCTGAATGAGAGCACTATGATTATTAACAGGAATTTGTATTAGTTGTGGTTAATTTAAATACTTTTTTGGTGGGGGGGGTCTATTCTCTGCAACCCAGAGTTGGCCAGCAGCTTCAACATGCTTCAAAATAAATTAAATAAATAAGCAGTAGAAGCACTGAGTTAAAAGGTCATGCAGGGGGAAAAAATCATTTGTTAAATAATAAAGTTTGTCCAAAGATTGCAGGCAAACAAACCCTTTATTGAGTTGCACCTTTATATCTTTAGGAAACAATAAATACTCTTAAATTGCTAAAAACAGGAAAAGCTCCTGGTGCTGCAAGCTATGTTAGTGAGTAATGTAACACATGTATTGATCCTTTTTTTCCCCTGTCTTATCTGGGGAGTTTATAATGATTCCTTTCTGAATAAAGAATTTCTGATTCCTTTTTAATGAAATGCACTCATTTATTTTGACAGTAATGGGCCAGTCCAATCAGAGCAACTATGATTTTGACGACTGTGGTCCAAGCTACTGTCCAGATTCCTTATTAAATGTTGATGCCAACATTATGACAGTGAGCCGCGGTGGCGCAGTGGTTAGAGTGCAGTACTGCAGGCTACTTCTGCTGATCACTGGCTGCCAGCAGTTTGGCAGATCAAATCTCACCAGGCTCAAGGTTGACTCAGCCTTCCATCCTTCCGAAGTCTGTAAAATGAGGACCCAGATTGTTGGGGGCAATACGCTGACTCTGTAAACCGCTTAGAGAGGGCTGTAAAGCACTGTAAAGCGGTATATAAGTCTAAGTGCTATGCAGTGGTGGGTTGCTGCTGGTTCGGACCGGTTCTCCCGTACTGGTAGCAGAAAAATTTATCTGCTCGCCAAACCGGCAGTGATGGCCGGCTGTCCACACCCCTGAACTGGTTCTCCAGTTGCCATGGCTGGCAAAAAAAACCTCTGCGCATGCACAGAGGCTTCTGCGAATGCGCATAGGGTCATTTCCGCATCATGACGTAGGCGCGCGCGTGAGCTTCGCAATTTAAGTTCGCATCATTCAGCAGACATGACAGCCATGACGGCTAAATGGCTCTACGTAAATAAAAAGGCCATTATGTGCTTGCTGAGTTCCTTAGAGAGAGATCTTTAATAGCAGAGTAGCCAGCAATCCTACTACTGGCTACTAATAGTTTCTGATAGGAACTATTCTGCTGGCAGTTTAGTTGCTGTTAAAAAAACAACAACAAAGTAAAACCAAAGAAAATCTTTTCCCTGTCCCAATTATTGTTAGTAAGTGAAGACTACCTGTGTTGGTCTAGCTATTGAGCTAAGCATGAACTTAACAAAATTCTAAATAAAATGAAAATATTAGAGAAAAATGTTGGAATATTTGATAGAACTCTCATATAAAAGCATTTGGGCTTATTTAATGACTTAGATATAAAGAATGGTTGCTGGAATTGGGTATGTCTAGTTTGACGAAAAGAAGGACTAGGGGTGACATGATAGCAGTATTCCAATATCTCAGGGGCTGCCACAAACAAGAGGGAGTGAAACTATTCTCCAAAGCTCCTGAGGGTAGAACAAGAAGCAATGGGTGGAAACTAATCAAGGAGAGAAGCAACCTAGAACTAAGGAGAAATTTCCTGACAGATAGAATAATTAATTAGTGGAACAACTTGCCTCCAGAAGCTGTGAATGCTCCAACACTGGAAGTTTTTAAGAAGAGATTGGACAACCATTTGTCTGAAATGGTGTAGGGTTTCCTGCCTGAGCAGGGGATTGGACTAGAAGACCTCCAAGGTCCCTTCCAACTCTGTTATTCTACTCTACTCTACTCTACTCTACTCTCTACTCTCTACTCTCTACTCTAGATGTTGAACAAACTTCTACCTTCTCAAAATAGGCAAGGAGAAGCCTTTTCTCCAGGTTGGTATGGAGGATAAAAGCTGTAATGTAATCTATCCAAAGGGCATCAGGGTACAGCATGGTTCATTGATATCACACTGAACTGAACTTTCTTATTTGGGGAATTGTGATCAATTAATGGCGGAAGGATTTCACCTAAGGAAAGGGGGAAAAACATGAACACCTTGCTTTTGGATTTCAAAAGATAAACATTGGGAAGGAGTGACTGGCTCTCTTTTGATCTCATTTTCAGTCTCCCCAAAATACACTTCAAAATGCTATCAAGTGTCACCAAATTCCTATCACAGTTGTATTCAATCTCAACTTTCCAGACATGAATTCTATCTACCCTCCCTTTCACTTCACTCCATGTACCAAATTGCTTGATAGATGGCACAGTAAGGAGAAAGGGAAGGCAAACATTTATTTCGGAGCAGAAAAGAGGACATTCTCAAGATGTCAGAACTATGAAGCACAAAAAACACTGCAGCACCACCAATGCCAATTCAATCATTCAATTAAGAAACATCTAAAATCAATATGGAAAAATTGGCCTATGACCAGACTACAGGGATCCTGAAGTTCAGGGAGAAACAAATGAGTTCAGATCTTCCATATAAGCTTTTTTTTTTTTCCCATGTCAACATTTACTTTCATAGTTTCAGATTTGGAGAAAGCTGTTTTGGTAGCGCAAAGTAAATGCAATTTGTATACCGAAATAAAAGCTAAACATAGGCCTCTGATATACCTTCTTTTTTTAACGGAGAAAAAAAGAGCTGTTATTTGAGAAGCTGAACGCAACGATACTATCATTTTGAGGAGATTCACGTGGGTGTGAGCATACTAAAGCTTGCACAGAAACAAAAGTTACTCTAATGCCAGATAAGAGTCTTGTAAAGTTTATTGAATGTCAGTTTTTAACAGAAGGTGTCTTAATTCTGCTCTGTCAACAGATTGGGGCTGAGGGTGGCCTCCCAATATATCAGCAGTCACATAGAATGCATAATTTCATTCTTAAAATGAGCATCATTTTCTTAGGATTTCAGATATTCATCAACCCACCTCATTTTTTATTGCCAAAATGTCTCTCTGCTCCCAAATACATACAAACATACACAGAGACAAAAGGGCTGGGTGAATCTGCCCAGTCTGTTTATTATTTGCATATCAAACTCGAGGTGTTGTTTTGTCTGTAATACACACACAAAAATGTGAGTGTATTTTAGAGCACGTTTCTTCAAAAGACTTCTTTGTTGTTTTGCAATTTAGCTGAAGGTCCAGAGTTTTTCTAAACAATTTTTTTTAATACATTATGGTACCTTGTTTTCATGAATATGTGCATTTTCCATTAGGCTTTCCTTTAATCAAAGTTTTAATACATATTGTTGACGAACTGCCTTATAACATTGGGGGAGTGTGAATTTCAAATTATCACTAGAGTCCTAGCTGCAAATTCAGAATTGGAGTTTGCCTTAGAATGCAAAATAAATTAACTTTTCTGCCATCCAATATATCCCCACCTTTAAAAAAAAAAAAAAGAAGGAAGGAGCACTATACCAGAAAAGGGGGAAAAAAATATATGTTTCTACAAGGTTAGAAAAACCAGCTTGAACAGAATAGTGATAGAAATTGTCCCTTCCATATCTTATAAATGGTGTTGTCTAATCAATGACAGCCACAGCTGCATGCTATCTAGATGGGATCAGAACCAATTTTTTTACTTTGCTGGTGGATAAATTCATCAACCTTGTTATTCATGGTGCTCCTTCGCTGCTTCATAATTAAGCTCGGTAATCAGAATTGTTTTTGATATTCCATACGATCTATTTCTCATTGTTTTCCCCTTTGTTTGCCATGAATTGTAGCTGATTGCATAGTATTTAAGTATCATTCTTAAATATACTTTTTTTCCCCTAAGGAGGAACATATTTAAAATGGATCTTACTACTTTTTATGTTGTAAAGTATATCGGAGCCAATAGGTATGAAAATTCTGAATGAATAACCCCCTGCTTACGCAGGAAACCCTATACCATTCCAGATAAAAGGCTGTCGAGTCCCTTCTTAAAAACTTCCTGTGATGGAGCACCCACAATTTTTGAAGGCAAGCTGTTCCATTGATTAATTGTTCTCACTGTCAAATTCTACCTTGGTTTTAGATTGGATCTCTCCTTGGTAAGTTTCCATCCATTTCTTTTTGTTCTGTCCTTAGAATCAGTTTTATACAGGAGTGGGCTTCAAAAATTTTAGCAAGGGGTTCTCTGCCTGGTTGCTGGGTGGGCGTGGCCTAGTCGGCCTCCTACACCATGGCGGGGGGGGGCATTTTTGCCCTCCCCGGGCTCCGGAGGCTTTCCTCGAGCCTCCAGGAGGGCAAAAATGGCCTCACCAGGCTCTGGAGGCCCTCTGGAGGCTGGAAACGGGCCTGAAACTTCCCAAACTTCCAGTAGGCCGATTTTTCACCCTCCCCGAGCCTCCATGCATGCTCTGCACTTACCTGCATCCAAAACGGGCCGCGTGGGGACTCCTGGGAGGGGGTGGTGGGCAGGGCCAGCCAGGAGTGGGATTTGGGGGTTCTCCGAACTGCACAGAATCTTAGCTAGAGGTTCTCCCGAACCCCTGCGAACCCCCAGCAGCCCCACCCCTGGTTTTATAAAACTTCAGGAGCTTAAGCAATGTGCCAACTACTATCCCACATGAGCAAAAGGCAACACTCGCCAGCCTAATTAGAAGCATCACAAATGTCTATGGAGCTTCTCAGTCATCCCAGTCATGGTTGTCCCAAAGGTTTTTGTTTTGTTTTTTTTTTTCAAAAGGCAACTGAACTTGCTTTGTTTTTGCTTGAAGACGTTTCGCTTCTCATCCAAGAAGCTTCTTCAGTGACGGAAGAAGATCCTTGGATGAGAAGCGAAATATCTTTAAGCAAAAACGAAAAGAGTCCAGTTTCCTTGTGAAAAAGCACCTTTGGGACAAGTATCACAAATATTAATTTCATTTCCCCCTCCTTATCGCCTGCGTTCTTTAAAAAAAAAAAAAATCAGACATCCAGCTACCGTATATAATAGTTCTGGATCATGGAAGTAAGTTCGACTGGGACAACCTTCAGATGTTCAAGCCACAAATAGGCACGGATTTGGTTGAAACAGGACAGTTCAGCAACAGACACATTGCTTCTGCTCATCCAATTTAACACTGGCTTCAGGGGACTATTTTCTGTCTCCATTCCCCCCCTCTTTAAAGCACCCAGTTTATTATTTTTCAATATCTGACCTAAGAGTGCAGAACAGGTAACAGGATATTAACAATATTTGACACATAATCGCCTCCTCTTAAATTTTGCAGCATTTTGCATCATCTGCTTTGCAGGTACCAGCATATCAACTCCTTTCTTTCTTTCTTTCTTTTTTTTGCCCCTCGAGCTCTGGAGGCATTTTTCTACATTTGATTATGAGGATGATCAAATACATCAATAACCCTGGTAACGGCCACAGCTCTGCAATTATTAAACCAGATTCGCAGTCCTGGAGGGCTTTCTCAGAAACATCCCTACTTTATAAGAAAAATAAGAGAGAATTATTGAGCAACCATACACTAGTTTTGTTCAGTTTGAAAGTCTTATTTTATGGATTTGGATGTGTAGATTTGTGCGCTACTATTGAAAAACGGGTCAAGTTTCTTCCCTTCTTCTCTACTCTTACTAAATGACTCATATATATCAGGGGTATGTTTGCGTGGTGACTGCAAACTTCCAAAACCTCCCTTGGTACCTTATTCTCTAATAAAGCTATTGCATAGGAAACTGACTTGCCACAAAGATCAACACAAGCCTTTAGCATAATATTTATTTGCAGCAACACTTTTAAAATCATCCAGAATACAAAAAAAAGCATCTTGAAAATCTATTTCACCTTCCGCTAATTGGTTTTGGGCTAAGGACATGGGAGCACCTCCCCAAACTATCACTGAACTTAATTTTTAATGAGCTAGAAAGGGATTTTCCCCCCCAAACTCAGAGGTGGGTTCCTCCCGGTTCGGACCGGTTCTATAGAACCGGTAGTAACTTGGTGGCCTGGATCACTAGAACCGGCAGCGACCCAGGCCTGCCACGCCCCCAAACCAGTTCTTTCGGCAGCACCATAGGTGGCGCCATCTTGTTTTTTGCTTCTGCACACGTGCAGAAGCTTTTTTTAAGCACTGCGCATGCGCGAAGCGTGCCCGCGCCCACGCGGCGCAACACTGAGCGAACCGGCAGCGAAGAAAACCAGAACCCACCCCTGCCCAAACTGCGATATTATGATTTGTCTTTATGACTCTATAATGCCCAGAGTTGCATCTTTGAGAACTAGCTGGTGCTACTTTTATACATTAACCTGAAAATAAACTTTATGGAACAGAGAGAGTCTTCTTTTCGGGAAGAAATCATAGGATGGCACTGAAAATTAAAACCAAGGGAGCTAATAAAAATATAATCATTAACAGTTTTCAACATCATGAAAAAAAGGACAACCATCCACACATATGGCAACACCACATGTAACATCGTAGACATGATACTTGATTAATGTGATAGTGGGCTGGTTTGCTCTTTTATATTTATCTCTCTTTTTTTACGCATATTTTTTTATAGGTTTAGGGTTTTTAAAACTCACTATTTAGAATCTGGCTTGGAAATATTCTTGTAATATTGTAAAGCAGGCAAAAAAAGAGTAAGTTGTTTTTTAAAGATGTTTGCAAGAAAATTATGTGTGGGCTTTAACTTCCAAAATTCTAATCATGAGAAACAGATAAGTCACTCCTTGAGGGAAATGGGTGGTCTAAAAACATAAAATATAAATAAATAAGCAAACACTGACATGAACAATATTGGTCTAATAGGATCGTGGCTCAGTCCAGGTAGTCCTTGAAGTACGACCACAATTGAGCCCAAAATTTCTGTTGCTAAGCGAAACAGTTGTTAAATGAACTTTGCCCCATTTTATGACCTTTCTTACAACAGACGTTAAGTGAATCACTGCAGTTGTTAAGTTAATAACATAGTTGTCAAATGAATCTGGCTTCCCCATTGATTTTTTGCTTGTCAGAAGGTTGCAAAAGGGGATCCCATGACCTCAGGATGCTGCAACCGTCATAAATATGAGTCAGTGGCCAAGCATCTGAATTTTGATCACCTGACCATGGGGATGCTACAGTGGTCATTAAGTGTGAAAAATGAGGCTGCTGCAATGGTCGTTAAGTGTGAAAACTTTTTTTTTCAGTGCCGCTGCAACTTTGAATGATCACTAAATGAACTGTTGTAAGTCGAGGACTAGCTGTACATGGAAAGCCCTTCTGTTTCCCACGGGATCATCTTTAGAAGAAGTCAGAAGACCAAGTTAGTCATTATTCATTCACTCAATGGGGAAACATTCAGCTCCACAATCAGGAACTCTATGATCAAAAACGGATGGTTCCTCAATAAAGCCATTTAGCTGTTTTTAAATGAAGATTCAAATGGCAGTACTTAAAAAATGAAATGTAATCTACATGGCAATAAATACTAGCATGTGACCAAGTTTGAAGGGCAAGTGCCAGATTTGTCTATTTCTTCACTCATTGGTTTTTATAGACTCAATGTGTCCCAGGAGCACCTTGGGGAAACCAGTTCTGCAATCTGGAATAAATCTAAGATTTCCTCCCAATTATCAAGAGGGAAGCGAAAGCAATATGGTGTTAAAATCTCTCCTCTACTTTCCCAATTTTTCTTCTCTTGCAAATAAAGTTTCTGGGAGAAAAGATTTCCAGTATCTTCCCCGGATTTAATGGTAGCATGGAAAACCAAGAATCCATAAAGGAAGAGGAGATAGAACAGGGGTGTCAAACTCAAGGCCTGGGGGCCAGATCTGGCCCACGGGGTGTTTAGATCTGGCCCACAGGGCTGCCCTGGAAACAGCAAAGGACCGGCCCACAGTGCCTCTGCCAGTGAAAACGGAGTTTGGGAGGGCCGCGTGTGGTCCTCCCAAGCTCCGTTTTTGCTGGCAGAGGGTTGCAGGAAGCCATTGCGGCCGAAAACAGAGCTCGGGAGGCAGGGGTGGGTTCTACTTACCTTCCCTACCAGTTCTGATCACGACGGAAGTGCACGCTCCCATCGCATCGCGCAAAACACCCGGAAATGACCCTCTGCGCATGCGAAGAAGACTTTGCACACGCGCAGAGGGTTATTTTTCAAGCCGTGGCGACCGGAGGACCAGTTCGGGAGCATGGACCGCCAGTCTTTGCTGCCGGTTCGGCGAGCAGCAGTAAATTTCCACTACCTGTTCTAAAGAACCGGTCCGAACCGGCAGCAACCCACCTCTGTCGGGAGGCCGTTTTCGCTGGCAGAGTGCTCAGGCCACCACAGTCACTCCCAACACAAGTGACGTCGAGCTGGCCACACCAACCATGGAACGCCCACCCTGGCCCCCCGAGGTCAAACACAACCCTGATGCGGCCCTCAATGAAATCGAGAATGACACCCCTGAGATAGAACAATGACGGTAGAATATACATGCGCATCCTTTGAATTTCTCATAACCACGCATAGCACCAGGATCTCCTACGCCACCAAAAAGTCAGGCAGAAAAAAACCCCAAAGTGATTGTTTTGCCATCAAATGGGGAAAAAGTGTTTTAGAGGGAAATGCCAAAGAAATTTCCAACAGAAGGCTAGAGGAAAGAACCTCATAAAGGAAGAAGTTTGAAAGTAACCTTTGAAAAAGTAATCCCTAACTGCAATAGACTATACAGGCAAGCCAAATGTATCAATCTACTTTTGGACAAAAAAGGAAATTGTTAGAATACAGTTGACCTTTGTTGATAGCATTGCTAAAGCTGTTATTGGACATAACTGAGATATAGCACAACAAATTATCTCAAAATATGCTGTTTTAGAGGAAAGAATTTAATTTGGGAAATCAGAAATGTTAAGACTTTTATAAAAGGCTCACGAGCAGATTGCAGGTACAGATGGAAATCTGTTCCTGTGTGTTGCTTTTTCATTGATGAGTCTGAACGTTTCAATTACAAATGTTATTTCACCTGAACTCTATGCTTTAGCTTCCTCGATTACTACCTTTCATTGGAGCTAAATAAATAAAAAAATTAGGATAGGTTCAAGGTGAAAGAATGCATACTTACTTGAACATGATGCCCATATGGACTTTCACACATCTTCACCAAATAGGAATTTCCCTTAAACTATCTGTACATATACATCCATATATTTTCCTCCACCTTGATTTCTAAAACAATGTTCAAAAGGAGTCTTTTTTAAAAAAATAATAATAATAACCCACCAGCACTAACACTCTGCCTCCTCCAGCTCCAAATTATAAATATTTTTTTTAAAAAATGTGAAGCATCATGACAGTAAGACAGAAAAGGAGAAACTGCCTCATCACACCCTTAATTCAAACATACCGTTATTTACAGCCTGCTTCTTCCTTTCGATGTTCTCACATTTCAAGGCATTAAACCGCTCTGGTTTTATAGCTGTGGCAGATCTCATTTCTCAAATACTAAAATGTTTAGGACTTCCCATTAGACTGATATGGAGGACTTAACTTCTCTAACACAAAACCCCACCCGGAATGTCTTTCCTGCCTCCGTTGAGTAAGTAGTGAGAGGAAGACGTGTGTCCTTTGAAGGTCAAACCCTAGCCTGTTTACAGTGGTAAATGGAGTGGCTGGATCTACTTTTTCTGCTGTAAAAGAACGGCGGAGGAAGGAGCCCATGAGTGGAGCATAAAAGACGGGAGACAGGCAGCATGGTGTCATCCATCAAAGGCATCAATGTGCTCACAAATATCTTTCTTGGGACCACTGGACTTCTACTTTCAGAAATAGCAATAGCAGTTAGACTTATATACCGCTTCATAGTGCTTTACAGCCCTCTCTAAGCGGTTTACAGAGTTAGCATATTGCCCCCAACAATCTGGGTCCTCATTTTACCCACCTCAGAAGGATGGAAGGCTGAGTCAACCTTGAGCTGGTGAGACTTGAACCGCCAAACTGCAGCTAGCAGTCAGCTGAAGTAGCCTGCAGTGCTGCACTCTAACCACTGCGCCACCTTGGGCTCTAGGACCAAAGTGTTGTGACCATGGCCAACTTGCCATGGCCAACTCACCATGGGACAACCCACCCACAAGACAAGTCAACAAATAAAAAAGTTAACATAATTTCAACAGAACCGTAGCTGCTTATTATTATATTATTATTATTATTATTATTATGAAGAGCCGAGGTGGCGCAGTGGTTAGAGTGCAGTACTGCAGGCTACTTCAGCTGACTGTTCAGCAGTTCAGCGGTTCAAATCTCACCGGCTCAAGGTTGACTCAGCCTTCCATCCTTCCAAGGTGGGTAAAATGAGGACCCAGATTGTTGGGGGCAATATGCTGACTCTGTGAACCGCTTAGAGAGTGCTGTAAAGCACTGTAAAGCAGTATATAAGTCTAAGTGCCATTGCTATTGCTATTGCTATTATTATTATTATTATTATTATTATTATTATTATTATTATTATTATTATTATTATTATTATTATTATTATTATTATTATTATTATTATTATTATTATTATCTCTTTTATTCATTAAACATGAAACTAATTCAACTGAACATTTAAAAGTGTCA
>QLTV01012191.1:2216782-2231520 GCA_003457575.1 Thermophis baileyi
TAATAATAATAATAATAATAATAATAATAATAATAATAATAGCCAATCCAGAAATACAAGAGCTACAACAATTTCCTAACAAAAACATGGTCACCAATAATAAAAGTAACTGAATGAAACGATTAATACAGTGTTGAATTGCCCTGTGGCAAATTGTCCCACAGCGAGTTGGCTGCAGTGAGTTGTTCCATGGCATGTTNTAATAATAATAATAATAATAATAATAATAATAATAATAATAATAATAATAATAATAATAATAGCCAATCCAGAAATACAAGAGCTACAACAATTTCCTAACAAAAACATGGTCACCAATAATAAAAGTAACTGAATGAAACGATTAATACAGTGTTGAATTGCCCTGTGGCAAATTGTCCCACAGCGAGTTGGCTGCAGTGAGTTGTTCCATGGCATGTTGGCTGTGACGAGTTGGCCATGGCAAGTTGGCCATAGCGAGTTGGCCATGG
This sequence comes from Thermophis baileyi, assembly GCA_003457575.1. Lineage (NCBI taxonomy): Eukaryota > Metazoa > Chordata > Lepidosauria > Squamata > Dipsadidae > Thermophis > Thermophis baileyi. The sequence goes on from QLTV01012191.1 coordinate 2,217,253, forward strand.
CGAGTTGGCCTAGACCCCTTCTGGTTTGTCTCAAGGCAATAGACCAGCCTTTAACAATAGCTCTTATTTCTAGTAATGCCTGTATATGGATGGCATGTAAACCCCAAATAAATTCTGATAAAGCAGAAGATCCTTAAAGATTGTGGGGAAATTGGGAAAAACTTTGTATTTACCCCCAGACTAGCTATAAAGACCCTTACTGAGCTTTCTGTAGTTCTTGCTTCTTTGATTTTGACCAGCTGAGTGGACACTGTAAGAACATTTTCCCATCTTCATTTGTAGAGAGTTTGTTAAGGCGGAGTCCCTTTGAATGGTCTGAAATGCTTCTGTCTAGGTATTTTGCCATCTGGATTGTTGATATCAACCCTCCTTTCTATCACTTTCCCAGCTTCCCACGGTCTCTCATAAAGAGGCATGAGGAACTGACTTGTGGTGGTTGTTTGCTCAGATGTGTGCCCATATGCCCAAAGAAAAGGAAGCACAAAATATTCTGGGTAGTGCTAGCGAGGATTATCATCACTTTCTCTCGGGCTTGGTGGCAGGTCAGAGAAATTGTAATTGCTAATATTTACCTTCTAATACATTGTCTGGTTGTGATCACACATTTCAGTAACTTTTAACTGGCAGCTGTGGCCAAAGGCTCTATTAACTACCGTAGAAGCGACAGTGTAAAGCTGTTTTTTTTTCTTTTTTAAAAAATATAATGCACTGCACAGATTTTGTTTACATTTCCATGTGTTTTATTTCTCCTTTAAGGGAAATTCGGGATTTTTGTTGTTGTTCCTGTCCAAAAATAAATAACTCCAGGACTCTAGTGATTGACAACACAAGCTGTGTTGCACTATGAATCAGAAAACTCCTCTGTAGATATTTCACAAAGGAAGAATGCTGAATAAACTTTGCATACAGGCAAGCTGTTGAATTCCATGGCTTGCTGCACCTGTCAAAAAGATGGACAAGAGCAAAGGACCAAAGATACAAGTCACAATTGCACCAACCTAGCTCTACTCGTCAATAGTGTAGTGGTGCATTGATTAATGTGGGCCAACGAGCCGAGGTGGGGAAAAAAAAGCCATGCAGAAATTCATCAGACAGATTACATATTAACAGAGTTGGAAGGGACCTTGTAGGTCATCTAGTCCAACCCCCTGCCCAAGCAGGAGACCCTACACCATTTCAGACAGATGGCAGTCCAGTCTCTTCTTGAAAGCTTCCAGTGATGAAGCTCCCACAACTTCCGAAGGCAACTTCTGTTCCATTGTCAATGAATTCAAAGGACGTATTCTCAACTAAATGCACCATGGCACCTAAGAAACCTTCTCACAAACATTCATATTGAAAAAAACAGTTAATTTCGTACCCAATAACTAACTTCGATTCTCTAGCTCAAGCCTGTCCAGGATGTTGTCATCCATATTGTTGGACTATAATCAGGGGTGGGTTCTAACTTACCTCGCCGCCAGTTTGCTTCCTCCTGCGCCGCGTGGCTGCGCCACGCAGGCGCAGTGACAAAAATTCGCAAAAAAATTCAAAAAAAAGAAGCCAAAAACAAGATGGCAGCACATGCGCAGTGCCAGGGACTCAGCTTCTGCGCATGCGCAGAAGGAAAAAAATAGCAAAAAATTCCCCCCCAAAAAAAAATTTCAAAAAAAAAATTCCCCCAAAAAAGATGGCGGCGTCCACGGACCGGCACCGACAGAACCGGCTCCGTGATGTCACCAGCGGTTTGCTACCGGTTCTATAGAACCGGTGCGAACCGGGAGGAACCCACCTCTGACTATAATTCTCAGTATAAAGATAAAGGTTTCCCCTGTCATGTCCAGTTCTAGGGGGCAGTGCTCATCTCAGTTTCTTAGCCAAGGAAGCCAGCATTGTCTGAAGTGATGTGGCCAGCATGGCTATATGCCAAAGGTGCCCAGAATGTGATTACCTTGCTAAGCATTTGGCCAGTTGAGGAAGGATACATGAACAGAATCAAAAAGCCTGCACAGAGCCCAGTTCCAAACTCCCGAGGAAAAAAAGAAATTTACTTTATTTTCTCTTGGGAAAAATGAAAGCACTGTTTCCTTTCTAGTTTACTAGAAAAGACAGGGAAGGGAGAGAGCAAGAAAAAGGAAGGAAAAACTTGCTTGCTCTTTTTCCCTGCTAACCATTAAAAAAGTGCTTTTTAATGTCTCTTATGACAACTCGATCAGCAGACACAACATAATTATGGCAAATTGCTTTGTCTTTTAATTGTTCCTGCAAGGCAATGAAGCAATTGTTTTGTTGACTATTCAAGAGTGGATTGTTAATGAGTCTAATCCTGTGATAAACTGGCGATCATAATCAGCGTAATTGTGTGCCTCAATTGAAGAAAGTTATAGGAGAAACAGGTGAAAGAAACTCAGTTTTTCCGACTGTAATGGACTTCTGCATTCTCCCTTGGTTGCATTTTATTAAATTGGGGACAGTTATTTAATTTAAGACAAGAGGGACTGCTTGAGGCCTCCCCAAGTCCTCTTTTGAACCTTTGGGAACCTACCTAACCATGATTGGAAATTAATGGCACATTTTCCTTTCATTCTGGAACTCAAAATGTAAGAAAAGAATAGCCTTAGCATTAAAAATAGAAGTCTGGATTTTTTTAAAAAAAAAACAACAATGAAAATAATAAAGTCTCACAAATCCCTCTCTAAAAGGGTCTAAGGCCATTCCTAAATAGAAAGTATTCCCAGCTACTTCTTCACCCTCGGCCTCTCCTCTGCCATGTCAGCCGTGGTCCTTTTGGGTCCTCGGTCACTCCAAAGTTGCCGATCTTGGAGCAACACAGGCGGGATTTTGAAAGTCCCTAAATAGATAACTGATGAGAATTCAAACACGGTGTGCTGGTCGAACAACCAAGAGAGCTACCTACTGAATCAATTGAGAGGTGGTACATCATCCATCTTTGTGTAGCAATCAATGTTGTTTAGGAGGGGAAAAAAAAATGAAATGAAAGGCGTGAGACAAGGAAAATAAAATGAAATGGGAAATCTTATCCCCTACCCTCACTGTTCATTGCACCTCTCCATGTCTGGCCTTGTAAACCATTCTTATTTCCACCAAGTGCATGCATAATTGTGCAAATTCCAATTGGTTCTTTATACTTATTACATCTCATTTTTTAGACATCCACTTGGCTCTTCTTTGCCTATCTTTTAACCCCTGCAACCTTCATGTATTTGTTTTATGATTTGATCCTCATTTATTCTCTCTATAGGACCAAATGTCCTCACTATACTTCTTTTGCACTGGTCACTGGCTTTTAAATTTAATCCGCCAACATTACGCATCTTATCTCTTCTTGTTCAACCACACACATTTCTTAAGTAACCCATTCTTACTGCATCCAACTTGTTTCTATCTTACTCCTAATATACCCAACTCTCAGTTCCATATAAATAAATCGGCAAAAATCACACCCTTACACATAACCACTTTTAACTTACATGGATAAATATTCATTGCTCACACCTGCTACCCATTATCTTTCCTCCAATGTTTCCATGTTTTAAAATATATTCAATATAATTTTCTCAGAGGCCCATGAAACATAAAGATTTCACTCATAAGGTTGTAGGAGTCACATCCAATTCTGATTCATTTGACACATCTCCACATTGCATTAAGAGCATTGACAGATACATACCTATTCCTAACAAGCTGTAAACAAACATTCAGTATGATCCCGCAAAGAGTGATGATATCCCAAAGAGGTGTGTGTTTTTCCTATAAATGCCAATCTCTACAATCTTTGTCAATGGAACACTTTCAGCCAGTCAAATAGTGAGCAGATAATAACTAGAGTAGAAAAGGTTTGAGGGTTGGTTGGTTACTTTTTTTAGATAGAAGAATGTGGTACGGGAGCTTCACACCATTATAGGCAATGAGATCAGTGAAGGAAAAAAGCAATACCTGCATTTAGATAAATGGAACGTATTTCATACCAGTAGACCCCAATGAAATTCATCTTGAAAGCTCCAGGCACTAGCAGAGACAATAAAAGCAGCATTTACAATTACTTCCAAGAGTTTGTCAAGGACAGATGAGCGGAGAAAAATAAATATCTTATTTTTCAGAAGGTTAAGAAGGGGTTTAGTGAATAACTGCATCAGCTAAAGTTTTCTTGCAATACCCAATCAAATTCAAGCATGTTTAGATACCCCAAAGAGACAGAAAAAAAACATATACAGTACTTTAGGAATAAGACAGCCATCTTATACTGAAGTCTCCCAACCGAAAGGCCAAGACACCAGGGATTTTTTTCAGGGGAAATTCAAACTAATTCCAAAAATTCAGCTAAGTGAAAATCAACATTGTGAGAAGCATCTGAAGACATGGAAAATACACATAAGAATTTCAGTTCAGATTAAAGAAAGAAGCATTACTCTCTGCTCTTTGCACCCATTGGAAGAAATTCAGTTGACCTGACTCACGCATGAAGTCAAACTAAACTAACCTGGTGTGTCTCTTCCAGCTTTGGGGAAAATAACAATAATTATTTTCAATTATTCATAGCAGGAACATGATGAAGTTTTACTAATATTAGACTTGCTGAGGGTAGGTTGACATTGCAAGCAAGACAATGTTAAAACAAACAAAACAAAAAAAACTATGAAAGAGAAATTAAAATCAGAATAGGCAACACTGTGTCCTCTGGATGGCTATGATAACAGAGAATGATAGGAACTGATATCCACGGACAACTGGACAATATCAGATATTTTACATATAAACAATAGTTAATACAATATCCTAGAATGCCCTATTAGAGAACCCTCAGCTTCTGGAAACATATAGAGAGCATCATTTTTTAGGATCTATATTTTGCTTTTTCTTTAAGGTAACAAAATCCTCCAAAATTAATTCACAGTATTCTTGTTGCAAAGCTTAGTTGAGCTGATGGATAAGTAACCAGCTCAAAGCCATATGGTATGATTCCACAGCTATTTATTCGATGTGCCTTCAAGAGTCAACTCTTAACAACCAGAAAGGTGGATCTAGTCCAGGATGGTCTAGTCCCACTTGGTTCTTCCAAAAGTGACCCATCCACAGCTGAGGGCAGACTTAAATCTGGGTGTCCCAGATCAGAGTGCAGCTTTCTAACATATTATTCTTATATGTTTTAGTGGCTTTTAGTGGCTAGAGTTGAACTAGTAGGAAGAGTTAAAAGGAAATTGCTTCCTTTAATCAGAGCAGTCCTTGAAACAGGATAAAGACAGAACTACCAACAGCCATATCAGTTTAGGAGCTCAAGAAGGTATGTAGAGTAATTCCATTTTTTTTTTTTTACCCATAACAGTACTATAGTAGAATGGGCTGTGAGAGAATTACTAACACAAAATTTATCACACGTGTTTTAGAGATCACAAGCAAGCTCAAATCTGGGTCTCACCGAACCACAGGTAATCCTCTACTAACAACAGTTCACTTAGTGACCGTTTGAAATTATAATGGCACTGAAAAAAGTGACTTATGACCGTTTTTCACACTTATGACCATTGCAGCATTCCCATGGTCATGTGATTTACATTCGGATACTTGACAACTGACTCACATTTTTGACAGGACAGTTGCAGTGTCCTGGAGTCATGTGATCCCCTTTTGCGACCTTCTGACAAGCAAAGCCAATGGGGAAACCAGATTCACTTAACAACCATGTTACTCATTTAACAACTGCGGTGATTCACTTAACAAATGTGGCAAGAAAAGTCCTAAAATGGGGCAAAACTCACTTAACAAATTTCTCACTTAGCCACATACATTTTGGGATCATTTGTGGTCGTAAGTTGAAGACTACCTGAATACCACAAATGCTAACTTTCAGTTTTCTGCTTCCTAAGGAGGTCTGCTCCGCGAATCAATTCCATCCAACAATTTCCCTTCACCTCTCACTTGTCCAAATCTCCAGGCCTTACAAACGCGGAAACAAACAAGCTCTGTTTGATACAGGTTTATTCAAGCCTGAGGCCTGGCCCAAATGAGTACGCAGCAGTTCATTACAAAGTTGCAAAGTCAGCGCTGGGAGCTACCGCCTCCCAGCGCTCTATATAGGCAGGGCCCCACCCCTCAGTCCCACCCACGCAACCAGCATCCAGCATCGGCATTCTATTCCGCATCAATAGTCCATCATCCGGTGCATAGGCTGCCAGTCTCTGTCCGGCCTCCGACCGTTTTGCCCCGCACACTGTTGCATCCGGCGCCAGCCAGCTGGGTTCCGGAAAGTCGCCAGTCAGCTGTGCGGGGGAGAATGCCGCCATCACCCTCTTGCTGCCGTAACCGCGGCAGCCGACGCCACCCCAGCCGGGTACCTCATCATCGCCCGGGTCATTGCTGTGCCGCGCGGCTGTTCCTGCTGCCGTGGCAGTTTCTGCCTCCCCCCTCCCCCCCCCAGGTATGGCAAGCCAGTCGGGGGGGCTTGACATCACCATTTGAAGGATGGCAGGGAGCACAGAACGTCTGTGTATCTCCGTTCTATAGGCAATATGATGGAAGAGTGACAACATTTGCCACATAGGGATAAAATAAATTACAAGATTGATAAATGGAAGAGAGGGCTTAGAATCAGTACAGTGAGAATCAATAGGAATAGAAAAAAAAAAGTAGTGAAAGAATAGATGTGTGCAGCATTTGAGATTACACGTACTTCCCTCTCAAAGTTTCCCAGGGGGAAAAAAAATGGGACACACTCTGAAACCTCTTCTCTGCATGCTGTACATTAAATTGGCTGCAAAGGTTTTTTTTTTTCCCTCCCCCAAGAATAATGTTCTAACAGAATGCTTAATCTTACAATGCATCAATTGAAGAAGAGATGCAACTCTAAGCACATTTGGTAATAGTTACTTTTCGGTGAGACGGTTGCCCAGGTGGTGGTGAAGCACTGAAATGAACTGAAGTCTTTTGGAAAGGCAGAGTTGGGAAATTCTGAGCAAGCAATAGATAGTCATGAAAATGAAGCAGTAATTGACATTTTTGTTGCTGGCTGCTAACGGTCCCTATAAGCTGGGCTTGTACTGTCAATTCTCGAAACAACTCTTGCTGAAGCCATATTTTTCTTGCTTCATTTCTTAGTTGCCATACTTATGGGGGTGGGGAGGGGGACTTTAAAAAATGTAGAAAGTTTTCCTCCAATGTGCCAGGCATGACAACGATAAGGCTCCTGAGAACCAAGGCCAGATCAACGTGCCCTAGCAAACCCTAGGAGGGAGTGCTGAGAAGTTCATCACCGGCTTGGTTGGCTAACGTGACCTGTGACACAAAGGAGGGTGGACAGTATCTATTCTTTAATTATACCAAAAACGCAGGAATTATTCAGTGCTGGTTTCACATTTGACTGTGCTGATATGTTGTACCCAATAAACAGGATTTTTGAGGAACCCAAGGCCTCAGAGTCTTGAATTGGTTGGGAGCATTACTCGGAACCATGACATGTATATAAAATGCAAGGTTTGGACCAGGGGTGGGTTCTAACTTACCTCGTTGCTGGTTTGCTTCCTCCCACACCACGTGGCTGCACACGCATTGTGCACTGCATGGGCACGCCGTGCAGGCGCGCATGCGCAGTACCGAAAATTTGCAAAAAATTCCCCCCCAAAAAAGCCAAAAACAAGATGGTGGCGCATGCGCAGTGCCGGGGACTCGGCTTCTGCGCATGCGCAGAAGAAGAAAAAATAGTAAAAATCCCCCCCCCAAAAATCCCCTCCCAAAAACTTTTTCCAAAAAAAACATGGAGGCGTCCACGGACCGGCAACGACAAAACCGGATCCGGCCGTGCCGCGTGGACACACGCAGAAAAAAAAAAATAAAAAAAACCCCCCCCCAAAAAAGCCAAAAACAAGATGGTGACACATGCACAGTGCCAGAACCTCGGCTTCTGCACATGCGCAGAAGAAGAAAAACCGGGAAAAAATCCCCCCCCCCCAAAAAATAAAAAAAAATAATTCAAAAATAAATTAAAAAAAAGATGGCAGCATCAATGGACCGGCACCGACAGAACCGGCTCCATGATGTCACCAGCGGTTTGCTACCGGTTCTATAGAACCGGTGCGAACCGGGAGGAACCCACCTCTGGTTTGGACTGAACATCTTATCATAACATAGATAAGCTGGAAAGAGTTTGAAAAATAAGTGAAACAATTCTAGCAGAGTTGGGATGGGTGTGTGTGTGTGTGTGTGTGTGTGTGTGTGTGTGTGTGTGTGTGTGTGTGTTTCCAGTGCCAGCTTCTTTCATAACCTGTATTGCTAGCACTACTAAGGTTTTGGAAGACACCCCCCCCCCAAAAGGAAGTAGAATTTCTTGATCTGAGAGCTCTTAAATGGAACAGCCTGCCTTCTAGGGTCATGGGTGCTCCATCACTGGTGGTTTTCAAGAAAAGGTTGGTCAGTCTGGGATGGTAGGAGGGTCTTGGGGATTGGACCAAAGACTTCCAAAGAACCTCCCAACTCCTGTGATTCTAAATACTGGGAGGTGTCCTGTGGGCTCCAGGTTTAAATTCATCCTTATTGATGGAAGTTCATGGGATTTATAAGGGAATAACCTTGGGAAATGTGGAGGAAAGAGATGCTGCCTAGGGAATGATCAGATAAGACAGGGCATAGCCCATGGAAAGGAAGCTCCCTAACTTCTCAGGCTGTAAAAGAGGCAGTGAGAGCACTTGCAAGATTAATATCAGCCTTCTCAGGTACAAGATTCAGGAAACATGAGCAGATGAACTAATTCTACTTTATTGTAAAGCTACATTAACAGAATCTTGCAAGTCTGAAATTAGAAATCTCCCGTCGTCTCCTTTACAACCTGAGAACCTGCTACGGTTCCTGCTAAGCCTCTCCCACCACCCATTTTGCAGCTACAGGCTATGACCTCACTTATCTAATACTAGTAGCTGGATACTCGTGCTTCACTATGAAACTATGTGATCGGGCTTGATTAATTGACAGTTAAAGCTTGAAAATTAATGAGTAGTTACAATCGGGCTTGATACATTGACACTTAAAGCTTGAAAATTTATGTAGAATGTGTAACTCCTTAGCATCGGAGCGTGTTAATATAAGGCAACTGGAAGTTGGAACAGAGTTCTTTTCAGGTGGGGAGGGGGAGTAGAACGTCTAACTCCATAGCATCAGAGCATGTTAATATAATACTGTATAAGAAATACTAATGATCTGATGGTCATTTCGAAAAATCCTTTCTTAGCGAGCACCTAGAAACCAAGAGGAACATACGTGACAAGTTTCAAGTTTGTAGGCTTTACAGTTCTGGAGATTTCATAAGTGAGTGGTATTTGGATTTTATATATATAGATATATCCACATACCGTTACATCGGGTGGATTTAGGCACTATTTATCTGCTCAGCTACCCTTACACTGAATGAAATCAATTACTAAATAAACGAATACAGGAAGATACATGTCCATGCATGAACATCTTCAACATGACCAATTAAGTCTAGCTTCCAAAGCTGAGTATGTGGTGTGGACAGTGAGAGTCCTTCCTCTGTAGCAACATTATAAACTGTATTTCTGCAGTGCCTGATATTTCTTTCCCGCCAGGCTGGATACCCCATACCACCTGAAAGCCCTCAACCATGAGCAAATAGTTTAACGACCAAAGAGGTTTGCAATGATGAATGTTTAGGATACAGCCAAAAAGGTACTGCAGCCTCTTCAGATCTGAATAGCTCAGCCAAACTTCTCTAAGTGGAACAAGAATATGAATGCTGGAGGAAAGCAGTGGCTGGAAGACAGCCAAGATACAGCCCACGGCATGGGAATAGTAAAGTTGGTCAGAAACATTGTGGAGCTTCCTGAGCAACTGTCAAAAGCCAAAACTTAACTCTCTGCCAAACTAATATTCCTAGGTATTTTTTATTACCTTGTAAATGGATTGAAACAAATGTCTGGCAGGGAAGGAGAGAGCATTTAAGGTTTTCATTGAAAATTTCTGGAAGATTTTGCTAGCTTTGTCCTTTACTTCTGATTCCCCTATTTAGAGGGACAGAGTTGGAGATGATGGAGATGTTGTGGCCCACCAGCAGCCAGCAGAGCTGGCAGCAGATTCGGACAGTGAGGAGGTTGGGGAGCAACTTGGGCCAGTTCTGGAGTCTGGGGAAGGCTCTGATGGATGCTCTGCATCAGACGCAGAGATAGGGCCAGGGCCGTCCAACATTTCCCCGCCAGGGAACAGCGAAGGAACAAGGGTCGACTTGGAGTAAGGCCAGAGGTGGACAATGAATGGCCCCTCCCATAGTGAATAAAAGAGGAGCAAAAGGGGGTGGGAGTTTTGCAGGAGACAATTTAGTTCACTTAATTGGTTCGTGACTCTCAGAGACTCCTTGCCAAGTTTTGAAGATATCAGCCTGGCAGCTCTCCAAGCCAGATAAGGTCTGTGACTGTAAATTTACCCTTGAAAGACTTTACTGTGAATTCTTCTCATTCACATCCAGCAACTTAATAAAAAGGGATTTTTGTCGGGACAAGGAGTCTGCTTCATGGTTTGGGAACGTCTAGGTCAGAACAGGAGATGGAGTTGACAGACAAGGCCTCAAGACGGATAGCCTGTTACTGCTTCTGCTGCTATTAGGAGATAGGTTTAGAGCCAAATTTCCCAGCCTGGGCCATCCAAACAAGGACTTCAACTTTTACATCTCCTATGCTATATTGGAGGCACTAGGAGCCGTGCTGGCACAGTGGTTAGAATGCAGTATTGCAGGCTAACTCTGCCCACAACCAGCAGTTCAATCCTCACCAGTTCACTCAGTTTTCCATCCTTCCGAGGTGGGTAAAATGAGGACCCAGATTGTTGGGGACAATAGGCTGACTCCGTAAACCTCTTAGAGGGCTGTAAAACACTGTGAAGCAGTATATAAGTTTAAGTGCTATTGCTATAGTTGCAGAAGGGGCCTTGCTTCTGCCAGGGGACAGAAAGTGTACCGCTTAGCAAGGAATTGAGCTGCGAGCAAAGAGGCAGAAAAGTTACACTCAAAATTCAGCCAGTAATAACAATAGCACATAGACTTATATACCGCTTCACAGTGCTTTACAGCCCAGAGTCAGCATATTGCCCCCAACAATCTGGGTCTTCATTTTACCAACCTCAAAGAATGGAAGGCTGAGTCAAATGTGAGCCTGGTGAGATTCGAACTGCCAAATTGCAGGCAGCCGGCAGTCAGCAGAAGTAGCCTGCCGTACTGCTTTCTAACCACTGCGCCACCATGGCTTTTTCAAGATACGTAATACGTTTATTACTCTGAACAGTACCTGCCAAGTGGGCAAGTTATGCATCATGACACCCACCAATTTATATTCCTCCTTTGGGGTTCAGGAGATCAACTCAACATAGAGTTCCTTCTTCCCAATTTTTCCAACACAACAACCCTATGAAGTTGGGTTGAGAATGTGGCTGGGACCAAAGTCACCCAGACAGGTTTTGAGGCTGAGAGTGGGCTTGAACTGGGTTTCTCCACTGCCAGTCCAATCCCTTAACCAGTACACCTGGTTCTGTTTCTCACAGAAATGGCATGATTTGCATAGTTTAACATAACATCAGGACATGCTTGGCATAACTGTGAGCCGATGGACTGGGTTTCTTTCCACAGCTATGTCTTCTCCTGTAGTGGCCTGCTATAGCAAACTATAGCACTGTAGGAGGAAAACATAACTAGGTCTACATCATTGAAACAGGGTAGGCTAATCTCATTGATCCAGATCTGACTGGTTACCTTGCCATCGCACACCCTTTGGCTACCATCATGTTTGTTTTGCTAGCTGCTAGCTTTATTATTCAGAATAAGCACTCTGTGTGTAATTTATTTGTCTTAACAAGCAGCAGAAACAGTAGTAGCAGCATAATGATGGGGAATTGCAACAAAATGTTGGTACATTGCATGTTCCCTGTTAAGAAAGCTCCATTCTATTCTTCCTCCCACTTTTTTTTGTTTCCTCAAGAGTCAATTAGCATTCGGTGCCCACTGAGTTGGCACAACCCTTTAAGACTTTACCTAAGAAAGGCAAGTAGGTGGCACGTGGTTTCCTATTTTTCCTGAAAGCATTTGAGATATAATTGCTGCCGCTAGGATTGGAAGCCAGTGGATATTGTTATTTGACTTATTTAATTGTCTGTGTCAATTAGCTGCTAACATTTTATTGCTCATGTGTAAACCACAGGTAATTGTATTTGGAATGCAATAGCTTAGGAAGGGAGGGAGGAAGTCTGTGCACCCTAGAATTTTCAAGTATTTTGACAGCTTCCTATCACACATGTTGTCTATATACTGTCACGAATGAAGGCAAAAATACGTGTCCCACAGGATAATGTTGCAGGATCCAATCTGAGTCAGTCACTGGAATGAGAGTTTTATTCTTACAAGCTTTCGACTTGTGTTGGAGCCCATCCTCAGGGAATTTCTCTCTGTGCACACTGAACTGTCCCATGTGTAGTATTTATATGGTGCTTGGTTGTGCCTGGCTTTTAGTTGTTAATTGGGGTGTTGGTGGCTGGTTATTAAGTCATTGGTTGTTGTTTCCTTGTGCTGCCAAATCCTCAGTTCCTAAGTACCCAGTAAGCTGGTGGTAAATCAGCACACCTATTGACTGACCAGGGACCCATTTCCCAGGCTTCAATCATTTCTCTGGCTATTTTTGTCCCTGCTCAGCCAACAATCTCAGTAGCTGCGAACTTGAATGCATGTCCTTGTTTATTGCAATGTGAACTAACCAATGAGTTCAGGTCTCCTCATCTAACTGCTCACTCATGTTCTTGCAATCTGGTGGTTAGTTTCCTTCCCATCTGTCCTACATAGTCTATATATTGCATACATTTTTTAGCAGGATGAATTTTCAAACTATACCCCTAAAAAGAAATAGCAGGAGGCATCTATTCCAGCCTTTAAGAAACTCAGTTATGAGCAAAGGAGGGTTGGAAGAGCCATCTCACATACTGAAGCCACCAGAAATCCAAGGCTTGCACAGAGATGCTTCAAGGGAAAGGGGAGGGGGTAAACATTAGAGGAACTCAGGACTTGCTTCTCCCTTAAGCAGGCTTTGATTACTAAGGACATTTGCCTGAATGGTGTGCTATTCCCTGCCTCTCTTCCTTACATGGTGACCTTTAAAACTACCGGCTAAGCTATTTGCACAGCTTAGCCCAGGAGCTTCAGAAGATGGGAGAGAAAGACCAGCGTTAAATGTAATGGCTAAATCACTGCATGTCACTCCAAAGAGCAGCTCCCCTCCCTCCCTCCTTCCTTATGTTTCCACTCCAGACCCAGCTGCAGTCACCCCAAGAAAGGATGCGCCATGGTTTCTTAGGCCAGTTTTGGAAAAAGAGCACTTAAACATGTACAATATATGATTCATCGAGTCTGAGGGGGTGGGGGAAACATTTGGTTTCAAGACTAGGCTTCTGCATCTTAATTACTTTTCTTTAAAAAAAAATGCATGATCTCTTTTTTCATCCCAGGCTTCAGCCAAAAGGGATCCCAGAACAGCTTATAGATCAATACCAAAAAATTCCTACCAACATGAGCTTCTCAGCCTAACGAGCATGATTCCAAAGTAGCAGTGAATAAGGAGTCAGAGAGAGAGAGAGAGAGAAACAACCAAACTCAGCCACCGGTTTTTTTAAAATCATAATCTTCATCATCATTCATATTTTATTTGATAATCTTGGCTACTTGGATTTGATTTTCATTGGTTGCCAGTCTGTTTATGCATTTGATTTGGTATTTAGTATATTATTATTATTATTATTATTGTAATGTCAGCTGTAGCCAGATGCAGGTAAATTCACTGACTTAAGAGACTTGCTAGAAAGCATTTGGCTAAGGGACTCTCTTCATACATCCAATCAGCAGCCCAAGGAGCTGCTGAGACAGTTCTACAGAGGAATTATTGAGTCTGTCATCTGCACCTCTATAACTGTCTGGTTTGGTTCTGCAACCCAACAAGACAGACACAGACTTCAGAGGATAATTAGAACTGCAGAAAAAACAATTGCTACCAACCTGCCTTCCATCGAGGACCTGTATACTGCACAAGTCAAAAAGAGGGCCGTGAAAATATCCACAGACCCCTCACATCCTGGACACAAACTGTTTCAACTCCTACCCTCAAAACGACGCTATAGAGCACTGCACACCAGAAAAACTAGACACAAGAACAGTTTTTTCCTGAACACCATCACTCTGCTAAACAAATAATTCCCTCACCACTGTCAAACTATTCACTAAGGCTGCATTACTATTACTAT
>QLTV01012191.1:2231592-2241621 GCA_003457575.1 Thermophis baileyi
TCTGTTCTGTTCTGTTCTGTTCTGTTCTGTTCTGTTCTGTTCTGTTCTGTTCTGTTCTGTTCTGTTCTGTTCTGTTCTGTTCTGTTCTGTTCTGTTCTGTTCTGTTCTGTTCTGTTCTGTTCTGTTCCGTTCCGTTCCGTTCCGTTCCGTTCCGTTCCGTTCCGTTCCGTTCCGTTCCGTTCCGTTCCGTTCTATTCTATTTTCTCCCTGCTCTTGCAGTTCAGTTGCTTAGGTGAGCCGAGGTGGCGCAGTGGTTAGAGTGCAGTACTGCAGGCTACTTCAGCTGACTGTTCAGCAGTTCAGCGGTTCAAATCTCACCGGCTCAAGGTTGACTCAGCCTTCCATCCTTCCGAGGTGGGTAAAATGAGGACCCAGATTGTTGGGGGCAATATGCTGACTCTGTGAACCGCTTAGAGAGTGCTGTAAAGCACTGTAAAGCGGTATATAAGTCTAAGTGCTATTGCTATTATTCTAAGGATATCTTAGAAACGATTACATGTGCAGTCACAGACCCACGCTGTCATTTACAGCAATCAAACAAGCAAATCCTAAGTGCTGAAAGAGGAAATAGGAGAATGTCTCAGCTGGCGATCCATATCGTAAACCAGAGTTTTTCAACCCTGGCAAGTTGAAGATGTGTGGACTTCCAACTCCTTGAATTCCGAGAGTTGAATTCCACACATCTTCAAGCTTCCAAGATTGAGAAACACCTGCTGTAGGACATAACATCTGGCTGAGACTGTTGTATGAACAATACTTGAAATTATCTTCTAGTCTTCAGGATTGTGTCCCATGAACTTTGGATTTGGACTTGGACTTTCCTTTCTTGCCTAGAGAGGAACCTCTCCTCATTTCTGAATGGTGACTGTGGCTTTGGTTAAGATGCTCCTTATGGCATTAAAAGTTTTTTTTTTTAATTTTTTATTTTCAGGTGTGTGATTTCTTTTCTTAAGATCATTGACTCACACTGGCTAGGGAATTCTGGGAGTTGAAGTCCACACATCCTAAGGTTGCCAAGTTCAAAAAACAGTACCATAAATTAGCATCCCAATTTCCTGCAATCAAATAATGAAGGACTCGCTTTCAGCCAGTGTCACGATTCATTGCTGTACTCTCCACTTTGCTACATAGCAGCCTGTCTATATACTAAGCTCTGAGACTTTCCTCTATCTTCTATCTTGGCATGGACTTTTCTTGGTGGCCCCAGTTCTTCCAAACGTTTTAAATCTTTTTTTGTTGGAGTCCAGCTTTTGAACGTCTTCTTCAATGTTGTCGGAGTTCCCATAAGTTGGCAGAAGGCTTTTGTAAATTCTCTATGTTCCAAGATAAGCACATGCAGAGAGTACCTTATCATATCATTTCAGTCATCCTAAATAATGTTTGAAAATATTGAAAATAAAGATGAACTTTAAAGAACAAGATAAAAAAAACAGTGTTCACATCAGATCACATTCTGAGCCTCCTCAAAAATCTTTCTGCGGCTGTATTTAAAATAAATAAAGCAGCACACACACTTATATCCTGGACAAAAAATTGATGCAGCTTCCAACAATCTATTATTTATATTAGCAAACATTTCCCCTCCCTGAATCAAAATCCCTGAACACTTAAGTTTCAGCTTCATCATGCATCTGAAGACAAATGGAAAGCTTCTTCATTTGCCCCTAATGGAACTGTAATCAAACAATCTATATTTAGAAAGGGTTAATCTGAAAATATGAAAGGTAGAAGAAGGGCATTCCATGCTAATTTGTTTTTCTTCCTTTGTCCTAGAGTTGCCGACTTATGAGACCTGAAAACAGATCTGTGATGCTAAGCAAAGGAAAGGATAAGCAAGCCAACATGGCTATTTATCTCATTTCTACAGAAAGTGCTTTAGAACTCCTTCAGAAAGCTTTTAGGATAGACAGGATGATGGACAGCCATTTGCCTGAGGGCACTTGGCATCAACCAAGTCTTATCATTTCCTGTGGCTGTTTATTTAAAGTTTCCCCCCCTCAAGGGGGGAGGTTAACCCAGAAGTTTCAACTCTATGATCCCCTAGGTGGTTTATAACTCAGAACTTAATAAACCAAGAAATACTGCAAAACAACCAAAAACAAATCAACTAAAGCAAGAAAAGAGGAAAACACATTATTTAGCAATAATGCTTTGAAGAAAACCCATGGAAATGTAGAGATTGTATAGATATTCGGAGTTTCCAAAGCAAATGCCTAAGCAAGCCCATGATACTAACAAGAATATCCATATCTTCAGTCCAGAATTGAAAATACAAAATGCCCATGCCCTGTTCTTAGTATCTAATTTGCTTATATCTCCAAACAGGCTGCTTGGAGATATAAAGATTAAATATATTACTACCCTGTTTCCCCCAAAATAAGACATCCCCTGATAATAAGCCCAATCGGGCTTTTGAGTGCATGGCAATAAGGCCAAGTGCTTATTTCAGGTTTCAAAAAAATATAAGACAGGGTCTTATTTTCGGGGAAACACGGTATATGTTTAATATGGGATATTAAATATTACTTTCATATCATACTCATGCACATAAATGTAAGTCTGACTCACATTCTAGATGTCTGGAACTCTCTAATATTTATTTATTTGTATCCCACCTTTATTATTTTTTACAAATAACTCAAGACGGTGAACACACACAATACTCCTTCTTCCTTCTATTTTCCCCACAACAACCACTCTGTAAACTGGGTTGGGCTGAGTGTGTGTGAGTGGCCCAAGGTCACCCAGCTGGCTTTCATGGCTAAGGTGGGACTTGAACTCACAGTCTCTCACTTGCTATGCCAATACCTCCTTAACAACTGTCAGTATCATTCATCCCATAACTCACAGCCACCGATTTATACACTTTTCCAATGCTTTCCTATAGTAGCAAAGAATCTATACCATTCTAAGCATAAACAGTGACTCCAGTCTAATTTTGTCACCCAAATTAGAATTTTCTACCACCTGGGAGGAAACAAATACCACTTCCTTTTTGTGGCTATTGTACCTAGAGGTTCTTTCGGTTTATTGTTGGTTGCCCATCACCTAACTGAAAGGCCATCTAAGACTGGAAAGTAACTACACCATCTTTGCAATATCCAAATGTATGTTTTTTTGTTGGCCATATTCTTATAAGCCATCCATCTTTACAAGCTAGACATAGAAACTCACTGAAATTTGAGTTTCTAACATCTTGCATAATAAAAGGAGTACTATTCATACCTAACTGCCTATCAATGGAACTAATTGTCTTTAGACCAGGGCAGGAAGCATTTAGGATTACAAAGGTTCATATTTGAACTGGGTACAATGGTTCAATTGTAAGAATACTATAGGGATATAGTAATAAAGAGTGTTGCCTTGAACAGGTAGTCCTTGACTTATTACCACAAATGAGACCAGAATGTCTGTCGCTAAACAAGATAGTTGTTAAGTGAGTTGCACCTTTTGCCAATTACTGAAGTTGTTAAATGAATCACATGGTTGATAAGTGAATCCAGCTTCCCCATTGACATTGCTTGTTGGAAGCTGGCTGGAAAGGTCGCAAATGATGGAACATGACCCCATGATGCTGCGACTCTTGTAAATACATGCCAGTTGCCAAGCAGTCAAATTTGGATCATGTAACCATGGAGATGCTACAATGATCATATGTGTGAGGACTGGTCATAGTCACTTTTTTCAGTGCTGTTGTAATTTCGAACAGTTGCTAACTGAATGGTTTTATGACAAGGACTACCATACTGGGCTAGTTCAATGTTTTCTCTACTCCAGTATTATCAACACCAACTGGAGTTCTCCACGACTTCAAAAACATAGCTCTTCTACATGCAGAGTATTCTAGTGCTGGTTTACCTCCATTATTCAATTTCCTCTGCAGAGAATCAAGGGTCATTCATCCTTCTGCCCTTACTAATACTCCAATTCCTTTCAACAACTGTGGCACCTCAGTAGCAGAGATGATCATTCATTCTGAATGTCCAAAGATCTGCTCAAAAGACCATTTTGGGGTGATCAGTCTCTGGAGCAAGCCCCCAAACCCAGGTGGGTAGAAAATAAAGTAAGGTCTAGCAAATTTTTTCAATAAATCAATAAGGATTTGCAATTCCTTCCCATTCAGCAATGACAAAAACCACTAATCTCATTTGAAATTGGATTATTGAAAGAATGCAGCTGTATGAAAGAGAAAAGTGAGGAATGAATTCTATCAGAAAGGAATACAAACACTGGCACATAGAATAAATTCATGGACTCAGAGTGGTGAAGAGGAACTACCAGCTCCTTTGGAGTAAGCCACAGCAGCAGAACATGAGTGACTGCAGATTCAGTGCTTGCTGAACATTAAGGCTGCTCTGAAGGATCATGGGTGAGGTTTGGAAAAGAAGGTTGATGGAGATGCCAAACACCAGATGACAACCAAGAAACCTGCAGAGAAAGCACCTGCTGGATTAGCCTTATCAAGTCTGTATACTAAAACTCCCACATCCATCAACACTGCCTGACCTTGATGCATCTCATAGTCCAGGCAGAAAAGAGAGCTGGTTTCAGAAGAAGAAAAAAGGCCAGAGACTACACCAGCGGTTCTCAACCTGTGGGTCACGACTCCTTTGGGGGTTGAACGACCTTTTCACAGGGGTCGCCACGTGCGCTAGCCCGCCATCTTGGAAATGCTCCCAGTTCGGCCGTGCCTGCGGGTCACTGGACAGCCAGTAGCCATGGAAGCGGGAGACTTCGCCCACCCGCCCGGATGCTGCCATTTGGGTTTTTTTACCCTCTGCGCATGCGCAGAACGCTTTGCGCATGTACAGAATGCTTTGCGCATGCGCAGAGGGTAAAAGAACTCAAATGGCGGCATCCGGGTGGGTGGGCAAAGTCTCCCGCTTCTGTGGCTAACGGCTGTCCAGCGACCCGCAGGCACGGCCGAACTGGGAGCATTTCACCCCTGGTGCCACGCCCCCTTTGTCACCTCATCGCGCGTGGGGAGGGGGCGGGGGTCGTGGCAGCGGGGCGGGGGTCACAGGGGGTTGCGGCATTAGAAAGGTTGAGAACCACTGGACTACACCATTAAGGAATTGCTCATATGGTATGCCCATAGCTGAGACTGGAAGTTTTATAGAGACTTAGTGCAAGAACAGGAAAACCAGACACAAAACTGCCGTTTCCAAATCGGTTTATCTCTTCAGTTAGGCATTTTATTTCAAATGATACTTTGAGTTCTTGGTTTAGATAGCTGATTTGTTTTCCAACCCCTGTCCCTGAACGCTCAAGGGACTGTGGAGAATAAACTTCAGTAAGCTCTCTACACTTTCGGGAGAGTCCATTGTTTGCCTTCTGTCATTTGCTAGGGGTGCCCCGCCTCTTGTCTACATTCAATTTCAATTCTATGAGGATAAAGTAACCTCTATTCCATACTGATTATATAGAACGGCTGAACGTGCAAGAAGAGGAACTGTGAAATTCAGAACTCTGGACAGCTCCCTGGGCATACAGAAAGGTCTCAGGACCATGGAAAGCAGCTCTATCGTGGGCATTGCTTTGCAGCAACTGAGAGTTTTCTGCCTGGATCCTGTATTGGCTTTTGTTCTCAAGGTAACCCTCTTTGTGGTAGTGCTTGACTTCATCAGGGAGCTGCCTGTCTAAAGATTTACGGTTCTTAGTAAGAAACCAGCCATTAAAAAAAGGAAATATAGAAAGCAGTAGAATGAGCTATTCTCGTTCAATGAAAGTTCCAGAGCAACTTCTTTAAGAATTAGGCTGTGGGTTCCAGATTGAATTCTCTTATCTGCAAGAGATGGTTCTAGCACCCAATTGATCATATCTCTATACTACCCATTTCACCTAAGTGACTCTGGATGGTTTACCTCAGTCGATGGTTCTGGCATGCTCTAGTTATGGTTCTTTCTCATACAAAGCTGAAGTAAGAAACCACACATTGACATAGTCCCATCTAGTCTGTTTTTAAATTTTTAATTTAGTTGAGACATCAACATCAATACCACCATGGCTTGCTTATTTTTCCTTCCAAATTACCAGGTCAGAAGAAATGGCAATGTGGCAAGGGGTAAAATCAAGGGTAATGGAACAGTCAGTGAAACATCCAAAATAGTGCTATTATGTTGACTGCCTGGGTAATTCTGGGAGTTGTGTCTTAAAATTGCCAAGGCTGAGAAACACTGATCCAAAGAGCAGTTAATCTCCATCATTCTGAAGACTTATTTCAAACTTTGAATAAATTGCTTTGTTTCGAATTTGTTTGGAATTTGCTTTGAATAAATTGCTTTTTTTGGAATTTAGCTGTGTCCAGCTTTTAATCTGTCACTAGTTATTTTCCTTTTTTTAATGTGTTGCTCTGCTGCCTGTTTTTATATTTTTTGCATTGTTTAATTCCACTTAAAAAGTTATCATCTATGGTACCAATAATATTTTTCAATATGTTCCTGAATTTTGGATAATGATTTTATCATTTGAATACATTGTTTTAACAAATTGTCAGCCAACCTTTGACGCAGGAGAGCCTATTAAGTACAAAGAGGAAGGAGGGGGAGAAGGTGGCAGAGAAAATGGAAAGAAACAGGTACAATTGGATTGATAATAGAAAGATGAAGAGAGAGTGTGTGAAGATGATGTAGAATAAGAAAATATTGTAAGATAATGTACAAACTGTATCAATATGAAAACAATGTATACAAAAGGCTGTAGATCTGCTTAAAAAATTATTGTGATATGTAAAAAGTGAAAAATTTAATAAAGATATTTAAAAAAAAACAGGAAGGAAAAGGGAAGGAAACAAAAAAAAAATCCTTCATGATAATTGTAATTTACTTTGCTTCCAGATGCTCATTGTAAAGACTCCAAACACTCGCAGATCCTTTCCTTGAATCATGAGGAATTCCTCATTAGACTTTATCAAAAGACTTAAAGTGTAATTCTTGCTTCCTGATCCATTAGACATCATTCTTTAGTGTCTAAATTCTGATCCCCCGGAAATATCTTTGTAATGGTTTAAGTAGGGAACAGAGGTCACCATCAACACTTTCCATCCATTAACCTATTTCAATCCAACCCACAAGCAAAATAAATCTGTGACTATAAGTGTAGTTCCCTACACTGAATTAGTTAAACTCACCCGTGACATGTAGTTGTTGGGGCTTTCTAAAGCTATAGTAGAATTTCGCAGCGTATTTTTAAGGTTTGGGATTTGGGGAATGAGTTTGGTCTTCAGCAGTGGTGGGTTGCTGCCGGTTCAGACCGGTTCTCCCATATCGGTAGCGGAAATTTGCATCCGCTCGCCGAACCGGCAGCGATGGCCAGCTGTCCACGCCCCCGAACCGGTTCTCCAGTCACCGCAGCTGGCAAAGAACCCTCTGCGCATGCGCAGAGGCTTCTGCGCATGCGCAGAGGCTTATTTCCGCATTGTGATGTAGGCGCGCAAAACACGCACTTCCATCGTGATGCAAACCAGTAGGGAAGTTAAGTAGAACCCACCCCTGGTCTTCAGCCACCTAATTTCAAACTTTTATGCTGCAAATTAACTTCTTGGGGTTAATTCAATGAATGGCATCTAATGGCACTAAACAGTGTTGCACAAAGACTGTCCACTAAGGCTTATCAAATATTAGAACCCAGGTTGTTGAATAGCGAGTGCTAATTGTTCAGTATTCACAGCTGCATGTCAGAAACTGCCAAATACTAACTACCAGTGTATGTCATATATTATATATTACCAAAGGTTGGTAACTAGTGTCAGACATGATTCATGTGCTAAATCCTAGAGTGCAAATGCTCAGTGTCAAGTGCCCTGGATGAAGATAAAAGACATGCCAAATATATACTGATATTTGCACATTCAGCAAATACACACTGTCAAAATAATAATTCACAGAGGAGTGAGGGCCAGCTCAGTTCAAGATTACACACCGATCCCAAAACATTGTTCTTTGTTGTTTTCCTTTTCTAAAACAAATAAAGTGATATATTTTATTCCCTCTCCCTCTTCTTTTTTTTAAATATCTTGATTTAGAGCATTGTCTATCTAAGTTCATCAATCAGTGTAGGCTCTTGAGGGGACCTCTGGAAAAAAAGAACACAAGTGGGCTTTATGAAAGATGCAGACAATGCTGGGTGAGTCGCATTATTAATAGGCAGAAATGCAAGGAAAAATGTCCCTTCCTTATTACTCCAATATCTTCTGTTTGTCCTACACAATAAATCTTTGCAGGGCACACTGGCTGGTTAAGTCCGGATCATTTTACTATTGGTACAGTTGGGGAGAAGGCTGGACAATGGATGCCAATTTTGATGGTATCTCAACAGTCCAGCTACATTAATCTCAGAATGACAGATGAGCCTCAGAGACATTCTTTGTCTCATCATGTCACCCCCACCTACATATAGTTTAAATGCAGGTCCCCAAAGCTCATGTATAAAGTCATTTCCCCCCCTTTTTTTCCCCCTTGGAAACCACATCACAGCAACGCACAGCTTAGCATTGACATCCTATCTACCTTTCCGAAATCCCATTCCACTTTTTTTTTTTTTTTTTAAGGAAGGGAAGAAAACGGATCTTTTCAAGACAGGTTGCTATAGAAAGAGGAATGGGGGGGGAAATGCAACTCGACTCCACTTGTTGAAAGTCAAAGGTCAGTGCGGTTTGGAAATTCAGAATACCAAGCTACAATCTTGCAAAGAGCCTCCAGGCAGCCCTTCATTTGCATCTTGAGTTCCATACATTTTTAATACAAAACTCCACGATTTGCTGGCACGGCACCTTTCTTAATAAATAGAAATTCCTTGTTTGAATTTGCTGGAAGAGACACGCAGAGCAGTGTGCCCACTGACTGCCGGCCGACCCATCAGGTTAATCAGGTCTGGCTCAGCCAAGCAATTACTGGCAACAGGTAGCCAATGGCTACGTTTTATTTATCAGGGAGGGAGGGGATGGTTATTTGGCCTCAGTTTAATGAAGTACATAAGACAGAGAAGCCTGGAGGGCAGGAACCATTTGCCAAAGGCAAAACACACACAGGCATTTTTCTTCAAGGCAACATCAGCAGGAAGAATGGACGGAAGGGAGCTGTTTTGCAGCCTCCTCACACTCGAAATCCATTAGGGCCTCTTAATTAACAGCAATTACTTTAATGAGAGGAAAACAACAAATTCAAGGAGAAGACACAGACTCACTCCATGGGTGTGGGCTGGTGTTGCAAAGGGCACCGACTGCTGAAATGAAAATGCTAGATCCTCATTAGCAAATTGTTGGGAGTTGTATTCTTCTCTGCTTTTTCTTCAAAATAGAATCAATCCTGGGAAGGGACCTGTGGGCATCGAATCCTATGACCTATCCATACTACAACGAGTCCGCTCCCGTGAACTCTGTGCAGAACTCAAAAGACTTCATGACCAAGGACATACTGACCTATACATTGACTACCGTGCTGACTGCATCAAACCTAAGTCCCGCAATCCACCATCCAACATTCAACCCCTCATCACCCAACCCAACATCCAACCTACCATCAACCAAAACCAACCTCTCATCATCCAAAACTAGGCATACACGCCCCTTACTTCCTCAATATCTACCACTGCTGATCTTAAATGCAAGCTAATTAATGCAAGAAGCATTGTAAACAAAATACCCGAACTCCTCCTCTTACTACAAACTGCTAAATTCGACATATTTGTCTGCGAAACATGGCTGAACGCATCCCTCCCTGACTAAAACCAACCTCTCATCATCCAAAACTAGGCATACACGCCCCTTACTTCCTCAATATCTACCACTGCTGATCTTAAATGCAAGCTAATTAATGCAAGAAGCATTGTAAACAAAATACCCGAACTCCTCCTCTTACTAAAAACTGCTAAATTCGACATTATATTTGTCTGCGAAACATGGCTGAACGCATCCCTCCCTGACTCCATTATCAAAGTAAGAGACTATCATGTTTACCGGTCCGATCGCGAAACCTGCAGAGGAGGTGGAGTTGCCATCTTCTATAAAAAATCACTAAACCTAAAAAATAT
>QLTV01012191.1:2260479-2273898 GCA_003457575.1 Thermophis baileyi
CGCATGGGGGGCGGGGAGGGGGTGGCGGCGCCCGGGGGGGGTCACGGGGGGGTCGTGGCATTAGAAAGGTTGAGAACCACTGTTATAGATTTTAGTTGTTATTTATTATTTGATACTAGAATTTTTAATTGTATATTTACTGAGCGTTTTTATTTGTTCTGGTCTCTGGTCTAAGACTGTAATAAACTGATTGATTGATTGAAGTGTGTCTGTCTTCCTGATCCTCATATAGTCATCTAAGCATGCAAACAGAGTTTATCCATATGCAACTCTGAAAAAAAGTGGTATCACTTGGAAACATGCAAAAATAAAATCCTCTCCAGATGAGACAAACAGAGGGAAAACAGATTCCTTTCTCCAAAACCCATAAAAGTCAGTGACAATTCTGAGATATATTGAGAGCACTGATGATGTTACCTAGTTTGGCGATGAAACATCTGCAAGAAAACCATCAAGCTCAGAGAGCGCCAAGGACCTCACAATTCTGAGTTAATCTGATTCAGTTTAAGGCAGCATCCCACATTTCTGTTCATGTAGATACTTCTCTGCATGATCAAGAACTGTGCAATCACAGAGATCTCAAATCATATCCTGTGTGCTTCATGATGGGATCTAAAAATGAGAGACCTTCTGTATTCAACAACCAAAAGTAACAACCAACATGAACAGAATATAAGGACTACATTATGGTGATCAGAGCAGCAAATTTACTTGTAAATTTCATTCCTGTGTTACAACGTGGTTAGATATTAATTTAATGAAACATAAAAAAGTAATATTAAAGTTTGAACTGACCCATATTCTCCATTGATATACCCCAATAATGGTGTGCACCGAAAGTGTCTCCTTTGGAATTTGTTTAGAAGGGAAAGGAGTCCCTGCCAGTTTTATGAACTCCTTTTTCACTTTAAGTCAACAAGGACAGGTAAAAATCAATACGATCTGTTCAGAAAGTCCTAAATTTATTTATAGAACACCAAATCATCACTTACAGCATTGTTTTATACAGACTGCAGATATCTTTTTAATGCAATGTGTCATAACAGCTTCCTTCCATAAGGGCAGTGTGTCATTCTGATGGATTTTAAAAGCACAGGGTATATCTGTGAGAGGAAGGCATCAAGACAGGCCTGGCATTTCCTTTGCTCAGCAGAAATATTCCAAAAAGCAAGTAAGAATTAATGCAAAAATAACATGCAGATGTCTATTTCAAAGCAACAGATCTGAGAAAATCCTGAAGATATCTCAAGGCAGATATTTGGCACTGATAGCCATAGAGAAACAGAGAAAAAAATACATTCTTTTGATATCTTGTTTGCTTAATAAAGCAAAAAAGAAATAGCCACAAATGCATTTTAAAGCTCAGTAAATAAATAAGCACACAACACACAATTTTGTCTTGAAATGATCCGCATCAACCAAGCTTCCAGGCTGGTTGTGGAAGCTGTTCTGCATCACATCCTAATTCAAACACTTCTCCCTTAGCTTGCAGCAAAGTCTAGACTTTGTTAACACAAAGAAGTGAGACAGCAGAGATTTTAATGTCTTGCACATTGGCTGGTGATCTGCTTTGACTTCATAAAGTCTAGCTTAATTCCAGGGGTGGGCTTCAAAATTTTTAGCAAGGGGTTCTCTGCCCGGTTGCTGGGTGGGCGTGGCCATGGTGGGCGTGGCCTAGTCAGCCTCCTGCACCACGGCGGGGAGGGTTTGCCCTCCCCGGGCTCCGGAGGCTTTCCTCGAGCCTCTGGGAGGGCGAAAATGGCCTCCTCAGGCTCCGGAGGCCAGAAACGGGCCCATTTCCGGCCTTCCCGAACTTCCGGTAGGCCTGTTTTTCACCCTCCTGAGTCTCCGTGTGCGCCCTGCACTTACCTGCATCCAAAACGTGTGGGGACTCCTGGGAGGGGCGGGGCAGGTGGGGCCAGCCAGGAGTGGGATTTGGGGGTTCTCTGAACTGTACAGAATCTTAACTAGAGGTTCTCCCGAACCCCTGCAAACCCCCAGCAGCCCACCCCTGCTTAATTCACAATGACAAGATCTGGGCAATAAAACAGTAGAGGTGGGTCCATTTTGCCCTTCAACCAGCACAATGAGTTCCATCTGTGAACAAAACCTGTTGTTTTTATAACTGCAGCAAAAGGTAAACATGCCAAAAAAATTTAAAAAAAAAAAAATTAGGACGTTTTCAAAGGGCATCTTGTTCTAGCAAATGGGGTGTGTCTGCCTCAATAAAAAAATAATATAGTTTGATAGTTCTAGGGTGAAAATAACGTGACCTCCTAGTTCAAAAATAGAAACCAAAGCTCACAGTATCTACAGTTCTGATATGAAACTGGACTGCAAAATAATTGCAGTGCCAGCTAAAAAAATCTTTCGGGGGAAAAAAACCAAGTACACCTAAAACCCCAGGTCTTAGGAGAATAAACTCCTTTAAACAGTGAGGAAGTAGCTATCATCTTATCATCTCATGTGGTTTTGAGTGTTAAAGGAAAGAATTAAGTGTATAATTTTCTACAGCTTCTCTAAGTACCTTCTTTCAATTGGATTCCCTCCCCTGTCTCCCAAGCCCACATGCTCTTGTGCAGAGGAAGTCTCTGCTACTAGAGGTGAATTAGATAAGGTTTCTGTAAATCTTAATATTTTCCTTCAATTGTCCTTGCTTAAATATAAACAGTGGGAAGCTTCTTCCGGGTTTCATAGAGAAGGATGAAAATGGTGCAGAGCAGAGGTGGGTTACTCCCGGTTCGGACTGGTTTGCCCGAACCGGTAGCAACCTGCTGGTGATGTCATGATGACATCACGGATCTGGTTCGGTTGGTGCCAGTCCGTGGACGCCACCATCTTTTTTTTTAATTTTTTTTTTGGATTTATTTATTTTTTTGAATTTCTTTTGGATGTTTTTTTTGGGGGGGGGGGTTATTTTTCCAGGTTTTTTTTCTTCTGCGCATGCGCAGAAGCCGAGTTTCCGGCACTGCACATGTGTCACCATCTTGTTTTTGGCTTTTTGGGGGGGGGGGTTTTTTTTGCACAGGAGGAAGCGGACCGGCAACGAGGTAAGTTAGAACCCACCCCTGGTGCAGAGGCGGCGTTTTAATTGTAGAAGGCAACTTTTGTGTTGTTGAAACTACAAACGTTCCACGTGTTTTCTTTGTCGCAAGTTTTCTTTCCTGTTCTAAGAAAGGTGGCTGTGTTGTCCTGCCTTTCAGATGACAGCCCTCAGTGTGAAAAGCTGCCAAAGACATTTCTCTATCCAAAAGCATCTTCCAATTGAAGGGCTGTCAAGATGAAAATTGGTTTACGGCTAAAGAATCATACAAGGGAGAAATTTAAGCACTGACATTCTCCATCGGAACAAACACATCTCCAGTTGGTCCAAGACTGAAAAAATACACTAAATCCCTTTTAAACGATGAGCATATATAAAACATATTAATATATTCCCCTTCTCACCCCTATGGGTAGGATGTATCTTTTTTTCATCCTTTGGTGGAACTTGGATGTTCTTATCCTTTGGTGGTACTTTGGTGGTACTTGGATGTACTTGAGACTTTGCCTCCTCATTGTAACTCCTATGGGACTATTGTGTTATATACGTGTTTTTTTTTTTTGCCTGCATGAGTGACTACCCTAATTCTGAGTATTATTTTCAACACACACATTAGTGTGGTGATGAGACAGAAGGAACTGAACCTTCAACCTTGAACAGCTTGACTTAAATAAGGTGTGTACTTAGGTTATACATGAAAACCAGTTTGGTGTAGTGGAATGAATGTTGGAGATAATACACAGTGGAACATCCTGATTACTTTCATCTTAGTTTGGCTGATTACTATTGTTGATATTCATTCATCTACTTGATTGGAATAATGATGTGCAGTTTGAAGATGATATAAAGTATTTAAATACACAGAACTAATATTCTGAGAGTTCATACTTAATTTACTTAATATTATGTTTCTTGTAAACCATCTCAATCAATCAATTAATCAATCATATATCTATGAATATCCTATCATTTGTCCCAAAGGTGTTTTTTCAGGAGGCAACTGGACTTTCTTGTTTTTTTCTTTTGAAGACGTTTTGCTTCTCACCCAAGAAGCTTCTTCAGCTCCGACAGGATTCCATTCTCCACCATCCTATCAGAGCCGAAGAAGCTTCTTGGATGAGAAGCAAAACGTCTTCCAAAGAAAAAATAAAGTCCAGTTGCCTCCTGAAAAAGCACCTCTGGGACAACCATGACCTGGATGACTGAGAATCTCTACAGCAGCGGTTCTCAACCTGTGGGTCGCGACCCCTTTGGGCATGCGTTAGCCCGCCATCTTGGTGCCACCCTCACTGCAGGGGTGATATGCTCCCGGTTCGGCCGTGCCTGCGGGTCACCGGACAGCCGGTAGCCACGGAAGCGGGAGACTTCGCCCACCTGCCCGGATGCCGCCATTTGAGTTCTTTTACCCTCTGCGCATGCGCAAAGCATTCTGCACAGGCGCAGAGGGTAAAAGACCCCAAATGGCAGCGTCCAGGCGGGTGGGCAAAGTCTCCCGCTTCCGTTGCTACCAGCTGTCCGGCGACCCGCAGGCATGGCCGANTACAGAATCCTATCATTTGGTTCAAGCTAATACTGTGATCTAAATGTGGGAAGTATAATGGTATAATTAGTTGGAACATAAAAGTAAAATCAATGTATAAAAGTACGATGAATGTAAATTAAAAGACGTGTATATATAGATATATATGGATATATGGATATTTGGAAATGTGATGATAGGTTGATAGTTTAAATAGAAGATATAAATATAACTATTGTGATAGATACAAAGGTGTAAATGTAAGTAGGAATTATGAAATGTACGAACATTGTAAGTTAAAAGGAGAAATGGAAAAAGTTTTGTCACCGATAATGGACAGCTGTAAAAATGAATTTATGGTTTTAAATGCATAAAATTCAATAAAAACTATTTAAAAAAAAAGTGGGAAGAGTCTTAAAAAAGAAAATAAGCGTTAGATTCATGTTAATCATATGTATTTTATTCAAAAACTCAATGTGTTTTTTCTTTCATTGCTTAAATTGCATTAGAATAAGGGATATATTCTAATTTATCAATTAAGAAAACATCATGGGATTTCTTATGTCGTCTAGGCCCCTATGGCACCAAGTCTGATTCATTCTAACTTATGTTTTCTCGTGCAGAGGTAGGAGGAGGGCAGGCAGAGCTGGGGGATAGAGTTAAGCACGTCATCAGTTGAGAGTTGTTGCATTCCCACAAGTGCTCCAAGTCCGACCTCTCCTGAATTCCATTGACCCTTATCTGGCACCAATTTAACATTGAACTTTAGCTGACCAGATTCTTGTGTACAGGCTTGAATAAATCTTCTATGCTGAAACATTATGAATGGTCCTGATTCTTTGCACCTGACAACAGTTGGAGAGAAAAATGATCTACTCAGCATTGAATCCTCCCTGTAGATTCACCAGGGAGATAGAGGTGGCAAATTAGCTGTTTAGAATAAGCTTATTTTGACTTCCAAGGCAGGCATCAAAGCCTGTGCACATCTAAGGTTTGGATGTTGCATCAGGTAGAGATTTAAATGAGTAGAATTACAACCAACCAGGTTTATAAATTGTTGATAAAGCAGTCCATTTCATCCTAATGTAAACTATGGCAGAGTATAGACATCATGGGAAGCCCAACCTTTTTAAGTTATGTAAATCAAATAAAATCCCATTTGTATTGTCAGATTCCTCATAGAGTCTTTGCACACCCCTACTAATCATATTACACCATTCAAATTATATTCCAGTTGTATATGCTTTTGGTGGAACCCCTATGATTAATGCATCATTTCTTTGAGAGGTTTACAGAGTATCCAGGTGAGGATTATGAAATATAGGAAGGATTCTGTTTGGAATGATGTATTTTAAATGTAAAAAAGATTATTTCTAGCCTCCATGTACTACTCTGGGAAAACTTAAGAGATTATCTGAGCACCATGTGCACTTCAGGTCTAGAAACTCACCTCTTGGCCTTTGAACCAGAGAAAAGCCTTCCACCACTCCAGCATGTGAATGAGAAGGTGGAGTGAGGTTACTGCAGCGAAGGTAAACATGGGATAAAGAGGTAACAAGAAAGCCTCTTGATGGCTGAAGGTAAGACTCAGGAACATTTGCACAATCACTTCTCTGGGAATGGAAAGGAGACTTGTTGCCACTTACATTAGAAGATGACTGCTTAAAATTTTAAGAGATAGTAGAGTTGATCACTCACTCGGGAATGAAGACCAGAGGCCAAGCATGAGAGAAGTACCACTTCGCAGCTAGCAGTTCCTCTTCCCATCATGTTCAAAATAAGACAGAATAATAAGTGGCTCTGAAGGCTTCCTAGTCCAGCCTTCCATAAACGCTAAGAAGTAACCATCCAGTTCTAATCAAAATCCCCTTTTCTTCTGATTTTTACCCTTTAAGACAACTTGACTAATCATCCCTAATTGTTCATATGCTCCAGAAATACTTCTGGATATTTAGTCAAAATCACCTTTCCCTTAGTTCAAATCCCACCTGACAGAGCAACAGTGGCCAAATTTGCTGCATCATCTCTTTCTGCCTTTCCCAATCTGCTGCTTGCCAGTTGCCTCAGATTACATTTCCAGTCATTTGGGACTTGTAATCAACAACATCTGGAAGGCTGATTGATGTGAATGCAAAAACCCTTCAGACATTCAACAATGACTTTTGCATCACCTTCCTCTTAACCATCTCTTTTCTTGGTTATGCATTCTTAACTCTTTAGTCCCTTCCTTATAGGAGGCAATGTTAGAGCCGAGGTGGTGCAGTGGTTAGAGTGCAGCACTGCAGGCTACTTCAGCTGACTGCTAGCTGCAGTTCGGCGGTTCAAATCTCACCGGCTCAAGGTTGACTCAGCCTTCCATCCTTCCGAGGTGGGTAAAATGAGGACCCAGATTGTTGGGGGCAATATGCTGACTCTGTGAACTGCTTAGAGAGGGCTGTAAAGCACTATGAAGTGGTATATAAGTCTAAGTGCTATTGCTATTGCTATTGCTAGAAGGTATGAGATCATGCCAAGATCAGGTCCTCATCAAGACACATGGTGCTGCAACAATTTGTTTTCCAGAAACCCTGGGATACTTCTTCCCATCACTTGCTAATCAAATATAAGTTTAAGAGCTGTGGTGGCACAGTGGTTAGAATGCAGTATTGCATTCCACTGCCAGGAGTTCAATCCTGACCAGCTCAAGGTTGACTCTGCCTTCCATCCTTCTGAGGTGGGTAAAATGAGATTGTTGGGGGCAATATGCTGACTCTGTGAAACGCTTAGAGAGGGCTGTAAAGCAGTATATAAGTCAAGGTGCTATTGCTATAATTCCATGATCAACAGCAGAAGTGAGAAGGAGGATAGCATATACTTGCCGTGTTTCCCCGAAAATAAGACATCCCCTGAAAATAAGACATCCTCCAAAAATAATCCCTTCCCCAAAAATAAGCCCTCCCCAAAAATAAGCCCTCCCCAAAAATATTTAACCGCACGCGCAGCCGGTCCCCGCCATTTTTTCTGGTTAGGGTTAGGGAGACAGAGCTGGAAATCAGGTGAGATGGCAAGAGGAGCCCCGTCTTGCTCCATGCGCCCCAAAATAATAAGACTTCCCCAAAAATAAGGGCAAGCTCTTATTTCGGGGTTCAAAAAAATATAAGACAGGATCTTATTTTCAGGGAAACACAGTATATAAGTATCAATAAAGGAGAATACTTGTAGCTCAGAGTTTCTTGCAATCATTTCATTACCCAAACTAGTTTTGCATACCTAGTTTGCGTAATGAAACATCTGCAAGAAAACAACCCAACTCAGAGAGCACCAAGGATCCCTCACTTGTATAAGTATACCTGAACTTCAAGAACAATATCTAAATCCATTTTTCCTCCTCCGCAATTTGGGAGTTACTTCCACTAACACTGACAGGGCCAGCCTCCCAACTGTATATAAAAAGAGAGCAAACCTCACTTCCTTCTAGTACTGAAGATGTTACCCCATTCAGTAATGAAACGTCTGCAAGAAAACAACCAAAAGCTCAGAGAGCATCAAGGACTCTACAGTTCAAATCTGACCTAGAAACATTCTCTTGAATCCCAAGAAGACCTCAAGAAATTTCAGCAGACGTCTCCTCACAAAACACTGCATACCAAACAGAGGTGGGTTCCTCCCGGTTCGGACCGGTTCACCCAAACCAGTAGTGACCCGCTGGTGATGTCACAATGACGTTATGGAGCCAGTTGGTCGACGCCGGTCCATGGATGCCGCCATCTTTTTTTTAATTTTTTCTGGGTTTTTTTCTTCTGCGCATGCGCAGAAGCCAAGTTTCTGGCACTGTGCATGTGTCACCATCTTGTTTTCGGCTTTTTTGGGGGGGGGGTTGATTTTTTTGCACTGCACATGCGCACGTGCCCACAAGGCGTGGCAACGCGGCGTGGGAGGAAGCAAACTGGCAGCGAGGTAAGTTAGAACCCAGCCCTGATACCAAGCTAACATAAGAAGCAGAGATGGGGGAAACCATCTTCTATGACAGAGAGGAAGAGATAGAGGAGCAAAATTGGAGGTCACCACTGTACACTGTACACCACTGAGTTTTCCAGTCCAGTGACTTGGAACATAGTTAGCATGAATATATTTTCTATTTCACTCCTGCCCCAAAAGCAGCAGTGAGAATTGCATGAAGGCGATATTCATTTGCTACCAGAACTCTAATTATAATCCATTCCAAAAGCATTAAAGCATTCACACCAAGTAACGAGGGAAAACAAGTGCCCAGTTTCACTGCTGTGAGAGCTCTAAAAGGCACCTCGCTCAGCCATAAAGTGGAAAGCAGGTCCGAAACATTGGTCCACTGTGCCCTCTTCTCTCTACGCTTTTCATGCACCAGAGGAAAGAGATTAAAAGCTTCTATTTCAGCGTAACAACAAGCCACGGCTTTCTATCAAATCCACACTGCTGGGAATTGCCATTTGTCTAAATGGTGGTTAATTAATATCGGCCCCAATCAAAACACAGTTTTATATTTAGTTTGATTCTGTAACCGGAGTTTCAGCAATTCATGTACCTGGCCTTCTCCAAATTGCCCCTCAATTTTGTTTCCCCCACACTAGTAATATGGAAATAGTGATGGCAAATCACAAAAGTTCCCTAAGTATTTATAGCCCAAACAATCATAAAACAACCCATTATATAATACAGAGGTCTTAAACAAGCAAAATGCTGCAAACAAGCTACTAATAAAATCTCACAACTGAGTTCATAGGGAGCGACTCTGATTTTATACATTACTTGAAATACGATCCATAGAACTGAAGGTCTTTAGTTCAATTAGCTTCATATGTTCAGTAGAAAAGCAGATTTTGGATAGAATTGCTCTGGATAAAATAAGGTCACTATTAATAAACAGAAAAGAAGGATTCAGACTTGGATTTGTTTTTCTACCTTTTTTTCAGGGGTGAAATTCAGCAGGTTCTGGCAGGTTCTGGAGAACCGGTAGCAGAAATTTTGAGTAGTTCAGAGAACTGGCAAATACCACCTCTGACTGGCCCCAGAGTGGGGTGGGAATGGAGATTTTGCAGTATCCTTCCCCTGCCACGCCCACCAAGCCATGCCCACAGAACCAGCAGGGAAAAATTTTGAATTTCACCCTTGCTTTTTTTGGTACTAACGTGACACAAACAATGAAAACCAGGAACATTATTGTTACTGGTATTCCTCAACTTACAACTTTAATTGAACCTGAAATTAGAGTTCTAAGTCATTGGGGTCATAAGTTGAGACATCATGTAACCAAATCCATTTTTTTTGACATTTTTCATAGTGGTCAGGTTGTTGGGTAAATCCATTTTCTCCAGTAGGTGCTGGAGGAACTGCCACGAATCTAACAATCATCCTTCCTGAGGTGTCACAACAAAACCAAAACAATCCTTCAATGAACAAGAGACAGAGACAGTAAGGAAGAGGTTGAAGGGCAATGTATTGACATCCAGTCATAGTAGGGGAACCATTAAATCAAAGACTAATATGCCTATATGACAGAGACATTAGAGAAGCCATCCATAATCTACGCTGATAGTCACCTTCATTTGTATAAGGATTTAACTTTAAATCAAAGCAAGGAAATATGCAACCAACTAGATCACAAATGGAGTACTAGGATGCCAGAGAAAGGGACAATAGAATCTAGTGGCAAAATTATTTATTTTCAGCAGTGTGAATTTTGGGTGGAATGAGAGCAGATCCACTCCTATTTGCTTCCTCATATCCTCTAGATAAGGCAGACTTGTCACAACAAAATTGGCAGCAAAATATCTGACTTTTGGTGGCACAATCTCAAGGTGTACAGGGCAAGTGGGAAGGGCGTAAATGGAAGGAATTTGTTACAGATTCCAGTCAACACAGAGCTTCCCACCTTGATCTAGATCAGGGGTGACAAACTCGCGCTGTCATGTTGTCATCACGTGACATATTGCAACTTTTTTGCAGCCCGTGGACCGTGAATTTGACAGCCCTGATCTAGATTCTAATATAATCAGGTGAGCAACATTTTAATATTTGCAGACCACACTATGGACACTTCAGAAATACAAGGTGGATGGAGCTGCAATTTCAGGGGGTAAAGAGGTCATTTATAATCTTGGCTTGTTAAGTCTAAAGAGTTGTGTGCTTTGTTTCTTTTCCTGTTGTGAAAAGATAGGAAATCAACCTGATTTTTTAAAGTAGCTTGCTGCTCAAATATAGTGGATGGTTTCTGAAGATGTACAAAATCAGGATGGAAAGCTGTGAGCCATGGTTTGCCCATCCTGATCTTGCACATTTCATTAGCTATGTTGACTGTGTCAGAACAGGGTTTCTTTCTCAGCATGGCATCTTTTCTCTGCAGTCCAGCCAAACTAACAAGAAGAAAGTGAATGCCTTAAATGAGTGCTGTGCAAAAGGTCTCATCTGCGCTTCTTCCCCCCCCCCCTGCCAGTCTTATCCAATTTTCTAGAATCAAAACTAGCTTTTGATCCAAAAGGAGAAGAAAATTGCAGTGACATTCTCATAAGATGGGCGGAGAATTCTTGAGCTCATTCTTAGTTATAAGTTGCCCTAAAATTGTTGGTGCCTCTTGCCTTACTCAGTATGAAGACATCTTTCTTTATCATATCCTACAGTGTTTGGAAACCAGCTTTTAGGGGGCAGGGGGAAGGAAAAAAAGGTATACAATAGGATCTTTTTTTCATGGAAACTCTTCTCCATAGTATCTTCTGGGGGTGGGGAAGGAGAGGGACCAAAAAAGGACACATGGACCATAATTGCACTTGGACTCTGGTGAGGAACATGACGGAACACATGTCAACTCAGTGCGGTTCCAGCAGCAAACTTTATCACTTACATAATACATTTCAAATCCATTTGACAAGCCTAGCAACAAAGGACCTCAAAATGTGGCATCTTGCTTTGTCTCTGATAATACCCTGATGATGCAACGCAAATAGACAAGTTCAGAGATGAACAGAAACCAATTGTTCCCCCAAATGTTCTCAAGCTCAAATGTTCTCAGATTAAAAGAGGATCGGCATTTATGTTGTCCCCCTTCAAAACTGGCCTCCTGATGGACTGCAGCAGCACTGCCCAGCAGGAACCAGAGAGAATGGAAATTGGATAAGGTGTCTCCAACGTTCTATTTACAAGCCTCCAAAAAAAAAAAAAAAAAAAAAAACCCAACCGAAACCCAACAACAACAAAGGATGAGATCAAAATGGGATACTTGCTTTTGATCTCTGTCTTTCGCCCCCAAATCTGATCCCTCAAATTAATTTAATATGTTAAATTTGCATTTCTGAAATAGTTTTAATGCAGAAGCTCCCAAGACATTCCCGCAAGCATTTATTCCTGTAATAGGCAAGGCTGGGTAAGACTTCAGAGCAATCTTTCAAATAGGTCAAATGGGGAAGGTACAAACCAGCAACCGCCCTTTCCTAGATGCTCTCCAAATGTGCCAAAGAAACTCATTTGCAGCAAAGTGTGATAAGATAAAGAAGTGGCCCCTTCTTTTCAGAAATAACACAATCGCAAGACAATAACTACATTTGTTCCAATTACTCAAAGAGGAAAGTGAAAGTGGACATTGCCCACTCTGCATGATCACCTCCATGATGAACCAATGTCAAGCAGATGCTTTAGAAAGCAGATGTGAAAGGGTGATAACCTCTTGCCTGCGGCTATCTTCCATCTGAGTTTGTTACTAAGTGGTTGGTCATGAATGTTTGGCCCTTGGAGTTAAAATTGTTGCCTGCTATGGTGCTTGGATTATACACTGGTGACTTTGCCCATCTCAAAACATCTTGGGCCACCCCTGGTCTCAATTGCTAAGAATTGGCAAAGATCACATGTTTAACACACATACAATATAGCCAATTTGGGGCTTGGCACATTGTGTAAACCCAGCCAATCATGGCTTATGACCAATACAGCCAATTTGGAGTCTCCTGCTTTAGATCTCTACTGAAACATTTTTAGGACAACAAGAAAAAAAGACGGGAAAGGGAAAGGATCTAGAAGCTTAAGTACTATCTTTCATATTTGTTTCCTTTTCCTTCAACATAGAAACATAAAAACATAAAAACAAACTACCCATAACAATAAGAAAGCTCCAACCCCAAAAAATATCTCTCTGGCGAAAAAACAAAACTGGCTACATAGCCAACTACAAAAGCCGCTACAAAAACTTATGCCAACAAATAAAAACTGAATGCACAAATTATCATATCAAACAAGAGGAAAACCTCCTGCACACGAAATCCAACCGAGCATTCTACAATTTTGTAAACAACAAACTTAAAGAGACGAAAGGACCATCTCACCCCTAAAAGGACCAAACAATAAAGACTACAGTATAATGATGAAACCGTTAAAGCCAACCTCTTCAACACATTCTTCGGCTCAGTCTTTGTAAACAGCAACAACTCATGTCCAATATTTCCTAGTTGAACCACAAACAATTACAATGATCCAATACACACCGACTTTACAGAAGACAATGTTGGAAAGGCACTACGCAATCTAAAACCATCTCTATCCATTGGACCAGATGGACTATGTGCTTACTTCTTAAAAAAACTTTCCACTGCCCTATCAGAACCTCTAAGCATAATTTTTGATATATCCTTCAGGACCAGCTCCCTACCCAACCTATGGTCACTAGCCACGGTCATCCCTATCTTCAAAAAGGGAGGCCCTAGCCTAGTTGAAAATTACAGACCAATCTCTTTATGTTGCGCCACCTGCAAAGTCATGGAATCAATCATTAACCAATCCATTACCCTCCACCTAGAAACTAACAACCTACTTTCTAACAAACAATTTGGTTCCAGGAAAAAATTATCCTGTACTCTCC
>QLTV01012191.1:2274964-2289032 GCA_003457575.1 Thermophis baileyi
CAGCAACAGAGTGGTCAATGCCTGGAATACATTACCCGACTCTGTAGTTTCTTCCCCAAACCCCCACAACTTTAACCTTAAACTGTCTACCGTCGACCTCACCCCATTCCTAAGAGGTCTGTAAGGGGCGTGCATAAGCGCACCATCGTGCCTACCATCCCTGTCCTAATGTACCCATATATTCGTAAAATTTCTTGTACTCATAACCATGATTGTACTTCTTATATATTCACAAACATGTTTATACTTTGTTTACACTTTGTTTGTAATCATATATACACTTGACAAATAAACAAATAATAATAAAATAGAAGCATCTTTCAAAAGCAAGAAGAAGCACCAAAGTGATATCCTTGGAAACAATAGAACAGCTGGGTGCCTTGTCAGTTACTGCCAAATGTAAGGACCAACAGAGAGCTTGTGTTAGAAATAGGCCTTTTTCATCACTTCCATCTTCTGGAACCTTCTCCTTCAGGGCTTTGGTCCTCACACTTCAGCAGATTGCAGTGCCCGGCTGATTTTTGCTGCCCACAAAGTCAACAAGATTCAAACACAATTTGAACACATCTTTTCCTCTCTGGTTTCAGAACTTTCCATATCAACCAAACTTGCAAAACGTAAATATTTCAGCACCTATACATGTCACCATAAATTGATCTTTGGTTTTTAATTTGTATACATTATTTTATCCTTAGCTCTCTTGAGCCTTCCACGAACAGACAGCCTGGAGAAAGATATAAAACTAAGCAGAACTTACAAGTTATATAGCAAACTGTTCTAAAATTCCATTTTCTGGAGAAGAATAACAAGGAAAAGTCAATGCCTTTATGCCTTGCTGATGACTTCTTGAAGAACTTGGTGGTCCAGAACCAAGAAGATGCTAAACTTCAGAGTGACTTCAACTCAAACAAAAAAGCCAGCATGGTAAAGCCAAGCATTTTTCAAAGCAAAGAACTTTGATCATGGGCTGAATTTGACAGAGGAGTGGAGGTTAGAAAGAAGATGCAAGGTTTAAGAAATATTGATGTATTTAATTCTGTAGTAGAAAATGAGAGGGTAGCAGGGGGGAAAGGGACCAAAACATATAATGCAGCTTTAGAAACCATGCTTGAAGTAGGCCCTGGATTTCACTCCCTGCAACTCTTATCATTTTTATTTGAGTGATAGATTGATTTTGAATCCATGAATAAAGTACCACGATGAGAACTTTGTTTCTGTCATATTTGGAACAAAATGAAATGCCTAGTGTTTCTTCTTGCCAAATGTTATTATTCTTTAGATTGCAATATGCTGCTTTTGATGAATACTAAAAGTCTAAGTTAAAATGTTATTCTATCAAAAAAGAAAAAAAAACCCTAGAATTTCATTCTCACATCACAAAAATATTTGGCCATAGAAATAGATTTGTATATATGCTTCATAACTGCAATGTATTAATGCTATATTTTACAGAGCGAAGCCCACTTCTTAAATCTCTAGGGAACTTAGTTATCTAGGCATAAATTATCGAATCTTAACTTAGTTATCTGGGAACTTTTCCAAATGCTGTTAAGTGGATTTCTAGTAGCAGAGAAGCCCTTTCTGGAAACAAACATCATTTTACAAACTCTGATGCACTGAAACGGTTAGTAAACCAGGCTCTGAACCAGTGGTGAAATCCAATTTTTTTTTACTACCGGTTCTGTGGGCGTGGCTTGGTGGGCATGGTGTGGCTTGGTGGGCGTGGCTTGATGGGCGTGGCAGGGGAAGGATACTGCAAAATCCCCATTCCCTCCCCACTCCTGGGGGAAGGATATTGCAAAATCTCCATTCCCACCCCACTCTGGGGCCAGCCAGAGGTGGTATTTGCCGGTTCTCTGAACTACTCAAAATTTCCACTACCAGTTCTCCGAACTACTCAAAATTTCCACTACCGGTTCTCCAGAACCTGTCAGAACCTGCTGGATTTCATCCCTGCTCTGAACACCTGAGTCACTTAATCCAGTAGGAAAGAACTAGCTCTAGCCAAATTAGTTTATTATTTTAGAACAGGGATGGGGAACCTTCAACTCCCTGAAGTTTGGAATAAAAATCCCAACATTCAGCTGGCTGTGGTTGATCAAGTCCAAAAACCATTAGAGTCACAGTTCCTTCATCTTTTATTCATAGAAAGAGCTGTCTAAAGCCATCAACTCTAGTTGCTACCCCAAAGAATGGAACAAATGCCTCAATCTGCATTTCCTTAATAAATCTTCTCTAATCCTTGCCCCAGCTCCTGCCAACCTAGTAGTTGAAAAGCATGCAAATGCGAGTAAATAAATAGGCACTATGTCACTTGAAAGGTAATAGTTGTTGTGGCCTATCGGCCACCGGCCCCTCCAGCAGCTGAATCAGAGGAGGAGGAGGCGTGGGAGTCAGGGTCAGCATCTGGGCAACCTGGGAGTTCT
Organism: Thermophis baileyi; assembly: GCA_003457575.1. Taxonomy (NCBI): domain Eukaryota; kingdom Metazoa; phylum Chordata; class Lepidosauria; order Squamata; family Dipsadidae; genus Thermophis; species Thermophis baileyi. Next base: position 2,277,391 of record QLTV01012191.1, read on the forward strand.
GAGGGGGAAGAAGGAATGGAGCTGGCAGAGAGAGAGACAGAGGCGGAGCCTGGGCTGTCCATCAGCCCTCAGATGGAGAGTCAACAGCCCCCAGGTCTGGAGGTGGCTGGGTCCAGTGCCTGATGCACGGATGCGCAGAAGGCAGAGGAAAGGAGAGCAGTGGAAATCTATGGGCCGGTCCCTGGGATGGAAGAGCCACTGCTGCTAGTGAAGCCCCACCCTAGCTCTTGGGATAAAAGGCAGGGGGCAGAGATGAATAGATGTGGCAGACAACTATTCATCTTCCATCCGGACAGACTTGTTAGCCTGCGAGAGAAACTTTTTGCCGGGGCTGCCGGCATTCCTAATAAAGGAATCTTTTGAGTTCACATCAGACGGTTTGTCATGTTTGGGAAGCTGGGTCAGAACAATGGTGTTCAGTGCACCAAATGACCACAGAAGTGTCTTCAGACAATGTTGGCTCCCTTGGCTAAAAAATGGAGATGAGAACCGCTCCCTAGAATCAAACACAACTGGACCTTTTTTTAATTACCCATATCCTCTTCAAACAATCTTTACCATTGAAGATAACAGTGAATTAGGAAGTAGTCACTTCTACACTGTGCATCTTGGACAACTTAGGGAGACTGGAAGTAAGTCACTGCATCTGTGGTGATGCATTTTCAAGGAGATAGCTACGTATTTGGTGTTACTCCACGATCAGCATTACACACTGTGTCTGTCCCCACAGTTTCATGTATCTTGGGGAGCTGGCCTGCTTTTTCATCTTTTTATATGGGTCAACTGCAGCAGCCTTCCAATTGCCCTACCTCTAGTATGGATAAGGTAGCTCAAGTCAAAGGTAGCAATAGCACTTAGACTTATATATTGCTTCACAGTGCTTTACAATCCTCTCTAAGCAGTTTACAGAGTCAGCATATCGCCCCCAACCATCCGAGCCCTCATTTTACCAACCTTGGAATGATGGAAGGCTGAGTCAACCTTGAGCTGGCGAGAATCAAACTGCTGGCAGTCGGCAGAATTAGCCTGCAATACTGCATTCTAACCACTGTGCCACCACAACTCTTTCTAGGTCTGACTAGTAGAGCAAGATAGGAAGGAAGGAAGGAAGGAAGGAAGGAAGGAAGGAAGGAAGGAAGGAAGGAAGGAAGGAAGGAAGGAAGGAAGGAAGGAAGGAAGGAAGGAAGGAAGGAAGGAAAATACCAACAGCACTTAGACTCATATACCACTTCACAGTGCTTTACAATCCTCTCTAAGCAGTTTAAATAGTCAGCATATCACCCCCAACCATTTTACCAACCTTGGAACGATGGAAGGCTGAGCCAACCTTGAGCTGGCGAGAATCGAACTGCTGGCAGTCGGCAGAATTAGCCTGCAATACTGCATTCTAACCACTGCGCCACCACAGCTCTAGGTGGTAGACAGAAGAAGTATACTGTCCTGATCTCTTTGGAAGGAAGGAAAGGGTTTTAAAGAAATTGATGCAAAACACGTTTCATAAGAAATAAGAATTTTAAAAATGTGTGATTCCTAGCTTGAATACTCTAACCATCACCGACCAGGCATCTGTGGAAGCTTGCAGAAAATACTATTCAAAGCTAACCTCATAGTAGAGACCACATTTGAACCAGACTCTAACCAGCTTTACTAACTGTTTGCTACCCCTATGCAGTTACCAGCTCTAAAAATTTACTGTACATTAACAATTCATCAAGCTTCCCTCTGGTCAAGACCTGACATTTCAGGTGCTAAAGACAATATGCAATTCTAAGATACTTTTTTTTCTCAAGTTGCTATAAAGGTAACAAATATGGAGGTATGTTAACAAATCAGCACTCTTTAAATGTGAGAAATCTTGCAATGAAATATGCTTACAGGCCTTTGACAAAACAACATTCAAGATACTGTCAGAAGATACAAACTTGGGAGAAGGGAGGGAGAAGCAAAAAGTTTTTTAAAATGCTGTCCACATATAGGGAGGGAAAGAGGAAGGTGTTTTTTTCAGTGCCATTGTAATTTTGAACAGTCACTAAATGAACTGTTGTAACTTGAGAACTACCTGTACCTCTGGTGGCTTCTCCTGTTAGAGTATAGCATGATATCCTGACCATAGATGAAATGACATAGATGTGGCTGCAATAATTTTTCCCTCTGTCCCCAACAATGACATTTCTAGTGGTAGAAGATAGATTCTGGGTTAAGGATACATTAAGCCTATTGCAGAACATATTTAGAACTGGGAAGTTCTTCCTGTAGTGGCCTTCAGATTCCTAAAAATTGTGACTTTGTTTGTGTGCATGAAATCAGGATAATTTTCTTATCTTAAGGGTAGGTTTTACACTATCATTCATGCCTAAGTGAACCAGGCACAATTACTTCTTTAAAAGCATATGAATATACATTTCAGAACCTTTTAGGTTGTTTTTTTTAAATATTTCAAAAGGTTAGATACCACCCAACAAAGTGTTTGATGATCCATTACTCTTAAAACCACACCATCCCCTCTGCATACACCTTCTTAATGCTTCCAGATATAGAATTACTGGTCAGATTTTATGTAAAAGAATGGTCACATTCCAATCTGAAAGAGTCACATTGGGAATGGAGGGAAAGTGAAAGAGAGTTTCAACTCTCCAGGACACACGTTCTCTGATCCAAGTGACAATCCTTGACTAAAAGGATTTCAAAAACCAATTTATTCCTAAAATAGCCAAGCTAAACCTCTTCTGAAAATCGGACACATCAAGACAAGGCTAGGCCAACTGGCATGAGGGTCCAAGAGTGGCATGCAATTCTGAGGGTGGCTGGTGGTTGAAGGGCCCCCCGCCCCCGCTTTCTAATTTTTTTTTCAATTTTTGAAAGCCTGTTCAATTTTTTATTTTCTTTTAATTCTGTTTTTTAACATTTTTAACTGTTATTATATATGTTTGTATGGTTTTCTTTGTGAACCATCCAGAGTCACATAGGCGAGATGGTGGCGTATAAATTTGATAAATAAAATAGACAGTGTTTATCATAAAGAAAGATCAAACTTAGTTATCTATGTTGATCTGTCAATTTGATACAAGATTCTCAGTGGCCCTTTTAGTCTAAGAGTCATGGTGGCGCAGTGGTTAGAATGCAGTATTGCAGGTTAACTCTGCTTACACTGCCAGGAGTTCGATTCCTTCGATCCTGACCGGCTCAAGGTTGACTCAGCCTTCCATCCTTCCGAGGTTGGTAAAATGAGGACCCAGATTGTTGGGGGCAATAGGCTGATTCTGTAAACTGCTTAGAGAGGGCTGGAAAGCACTGTGAATCGGTGTATAAGCCTATGTGCTATTGCTATATTGCCCTGTCCCTCTACTCAGGATCAATATTTCACTACTAGAAACCCTGCAAAGGTAAACATTTGGAGCAAGATCTCTAAAGATGGTCACTCCACAATCAAATTTTTTTTAAGTGATTTAATTGACAAATTTTGCTGAAATGGATGAATTGATTTCTTTGATTAAAGATATTAATCTTTCATCAGGAGGCATCTGGATCAGGGGTGGGTTCTAACTTACCTCGCTGCCGGTTCGCTTCCTCTTGCGCCGCGTGGCTGCATGCGCATTGCACGCCGCATGGGTGCGCCGCGTGCCCACGCTTCGCGGGCGCACACGTGCATGCGCAGTGGTGAAAATTTGCAAAAAATTCCAAAAAAAAAAGCCAAAAACAAGATGGTGGCGCATGCGCAGTGCCAGGGACTCGGCTTCTGCGCATGCACAGAAGAAGAAAAAAATAGTAAAAAATTAAAAAATATATTTTTTTTAAATCCAAAAAAAGATGGCGGCGTCCACGGACCGGCATTGACAGAACCGGATCTGTGACATCACCAGCGGTTTGCTACCTGTTCTATAGAACCGGTGCGAACCGGGAGGAACCCACCTCTGATCTGGATGGCCTCTAAGAAGTTGCAAGTATGGTTCTGAAGTTCTCATTTCCTGCCACTCTTATTTTAGGGAACTATTATTTTAAAAAAGGGGGAGGAGCCCTGAGGTGGTCCAGTCAGCTCCAATTCTTTCCATTGTTTCATGCATGCATGCGTTCATGTAGACATACACATACCCAGGTTTCAGGGGGAGAAAGGCAAATCTGAAATACTGAGTTCTAAACCACAAATTTCACTCCAGGGTTTCTGTTCTGGATCTTCAGCAGGAGAACTGGTCAGTCCTAAGATTCAGAGAAGGAGAGACTAATTTAGTCCCAAACCACCTAGGGGATATTTGGGGTAGATATCAATCTCCTATAGTTATGGTGTTGACAGGATCCTGATGTGAACATGCCATGCTACTCTGTCTTGATTTGGTTAAATGTAGTATACTCACACTATATGTACACCTAGAGAAAAATGGGATGCGTAGGTGAGCTGCTGTACACCTATCAACCATAACCCAATGATCATCTCCACTCCCAAATGCTACTGTAGACTCTACCATACCCAACTAAAAAAGACAGACCTGGATTTACTGCAGAGTAACTCTTACCAATAGAAGTCAGATGAGCCATGCAAGCAAATAAGCCAAATATATGGCCAAATTGAATACAGCATAGCTTTCAAGGAGAGCACGATACTGGATAATTGTGAATCACACAGCAGCATGGAACAGCTAAGGTTCTGTGCACCAAGTTGTCTTGCAGAGGCACATTAAACAACAACACTAAGTTGGGGCCATATGCTCAGCTGCACATCACAGCTCAGTTGAAGAAAATCTTATTCTTGGCACGTTCTGTTAATAGAGACACATGGCAAACAATATTAACCCCATCACTAATCAAGCTTAAAAGCTTTTCCTGGAGAAAAAAATGTTGAGAAATTGCTGTTAAATAATTGCCACGTGGGTTCAGAACTCCACAGGGCAGCAGTAAAATCCAAATTGCCCAAAAAAAAAATAATTCATCAAATGTATATGTCCGCCCATGTCACAGAAAGCGACTCTGGGCAGCATATAACAATTGAAAGATACAGTATGTATATAAACAGTCATTATTAAAAATATAAGACCATTATGAAAAGAGAAAAATCACACAACATAGGGGAAAGTGAATATCTGCTACGTGCGAATGGGAAAAGCGTCGCAAAACATCACACAATGGCAACGTGTCACGGTGAGTTTGACACCCATGTGCTACGGTGTTATAGGTCTTGAGGAACTTCTGGAACAGTGATGGGACACCATGGCACAAACCTACCAAATGTAATTCCTTGGCAAACTGGACCCACAACATGCCTTCTGTACCAGATCTGATGGGATGGGCAAGATGTAACCAGATGTAACCAGAGGCCCAGTCCCATGCCATGGAAATGTTTTAAAGTTAAATCCAGCATCTTGAATTGATCCCAGAAGCAAACTTGCCACTCCGTTGCATTCTGCACGAGTTGAAGCTTCTGGATGCTCTTCAAGGGCAGGCCCACACAAGTGCATTACAGCAGTCCAATCTAGAGGTGACTAGAAAGCAACTAGTAGCAGAGTTCCCCTCCTCCTCCCCCCTCCCAGATCTAGGAACAGGCGCAACTGTCACACAACGCAAAGATGTGCAAATTAGACATAAATGCACAATTCCAGCACTGTCTCGAAAACATTCCCCTGGCTTTCTGACGGCAATGTTTCTACAGAATTATTGCAAAATTGTATATAAGCATTAAGAGCTCTTCCCTTGTGCATTTCAGTATCATACACACAATATGTCCCTGCTCTATATTATTAAATCCTATGCACGAATCTGACCCTGATCACTTTGCATATGGCTGGCATAGAAGCTTACATGATTCCATCAATCATTATCATCACTACTGCTTTTTAAAGTTGTATCTCACCCTGCCCTTGGCCAAAATGGCCAACAGCAATTTTTTAACCTTACAGAGAATTAAAGTGTCATTTACATTTGCTAAACCAAACAAAATAGATTTTCTTTGATGGCCCATCGCTTTAAATCAACGCATCTGGCATACTACCACAATTCTGATAGATAAATGCAAACATATGCAAGGTGCAACCCATCAATGCTAAGTTCAGTTGTTGCTTCTGTTTATAAGGTCAGCTTAACAAATCTCTCACCTGAAACATCCTTCTTGCATGACAGTTCTGCCTTCTGTATCTCCAGTCTTCCAGCTGCTTCAGATTTTCTCTGTTCTCCTTCAAAGCACTTCCAATCTCTTTCTCTCACACGCTGCACACCAGGACAAGCTGACTTCAATGTGCTTTCTCCATTTGAGGTCCAGAGCAAGTAGCCACTGCTGCTACCCCCTACTCTCCCTTGTCTGGTCAGGACACTGTGAGATAGAGCTGGGTTGGAAAGATAAAATGGAAAATGCGAGACTTCAATGCTAAGACAAGCGTTTTGATCTTTGTCAGCCTCGAGGGACCACAAAAAAGTATGGGAAACATCCCCATCCCTCCCAACCTGAACAGGGAAAACTCCTGTTCTAGATTGGCCTAAAATAGTGGACACTGTCATCCTTTTCTCAAGGAGATAATATTCCAGAGGTTTGGAATATCGGAGATAGACATCAACACAGATGCTTATTTAGAAAAAAAAAGCGATATGAGGAGATAAAAAGGACAACAAAACAAAAAACTTTTTGCTGGGCTGTTTCAGAAGTCGGCTGCCACTTGTTTTCAAGATATGCAGATAATTTGCAATCTAACAAATTTTCCTATCAATAAAAAATATTTGTAGCTCAGGGTTGAAATGAAGGGGTCCTTGGTGTTCTCTGGACTTGGTTCTTTTCATCACTAGTCAGCACTAACACTGATGATGTTACCTAGTTTGGCTAATGAAACATCTGCAAGAAAACCACCAAGCTCAGAGAGCACCAAGGACCCCAAATTTTCTTATCCTCAGGGGTGGGGGAAAGCATCTTATTTGCTATCTCAGGTTCTTTCAGAACGTCTTTTGAATTTCTCAGGGTGGGAGGTATTTTTGAGCTTCCTTTATAGTTTGATGTGTTGGGTGAGTTGCTTCCTGCCATCATCTAAACCAGGGGTGTCAAACCTGCGGCGTCACAGCGGCATCATGTGATGTATTGGGACTTTTGCTAAACCGGGTGGGGGCGGAGCCAGCATGTGACACATCTGGCCTGCGGGCCACGAGTTTGACACCCCTGATCTAAACCTTCTTTGGAGGATACATCTCACACAGAGACGAACGTCCCATTCAGCCAAAATTTCTGGACTTAGCTGCCAAGACTTCTCATCACCTCTGAGCCACAGAAATCAAAACCAAATCACTTATCTCTTTCTGTAACTTGCTTCCTTCAGTAGAAACTGACACTGTCAGGAGAGTGTGATTACAAAGGTGGCCAATGAATAAATGTTGGATTAAAGCTTCCATCATGAATAGCTATTAGCCGAATTGCCGGGAGATAAGGAGCACCATAGTCCAAGACATTTGGAGAGCAGCAATCACTCTTCAACTTAATCATGGTTTACTGAATTAGGCTAGTGTGACCTGGGTTCACATGGCAGAAAAACTAGTTCCAGCCTGATTAGTCAGGTCAGTTGAAGAACAAATACACATTTTCATACAACGTGCTTATGTTTTAATCTACATGCTGCATGAATCCAATGCACAGCTTCAGTGCATTGTGCACATGCAGAAAATGAGGCAGTTAAATAACTGCATTAAGTACATTTGCAAAAATGGGTCACTGAACCAACGATCTAGTTAACTCCAGTCTAGCTATGAACTTGTGCAGCCTTAGGCTAGATCCGGCACCATGGTTAAAAGCTTCCAATTTTAAATCCATCCACAGTATTAACCATTTCTACTTCTTCTGGAGGACCAGTGTTTCCTTGGTACCTTTCAGGTGTGTAAAGCAACTCCCAGCTTTCTCAAGAATTGCCATGGTGGGACGATGTGTGCACACATCTAGGAAATGCCAAACTGAGAAACATTGCTCTACTTAAAAACACCATAGATTATTATTTTATTCACAGGATTTATATGGCCAGCTATCTCATACAATGACTCTAGGTAGCCACGTAACCTAGCCCTGTGCACGTAGGGCTTTAACACTGGGAAGCAGCACCTTGAATTTCACCCAGAAAACAACTAGAAGCCAGTGGTGTTTCTTGGGTAAACCATGGGGCACCCAAAACTGCAAACGCCACAGCATTCTGGACCAGTTGCAGCATTTTAGATGGTCTTCAAGAGCAACTCCATTGCAGTAAATCCAAAGAGGAGGTGCTAAGGCATGGGTGACTGTGTAAGAAAGGCTTAGTTTATCTAATTCCTCTCTTTATCTGACCAGACTCCTCCCTCTCCACTTCCTCGGATGATCTTCAACTTCAATTTTGTGAGAGAAGGGAGAAAACCCAGCCTTCTATACCACACCTAGCCTTTTCACCTTCTCTCATGCAGCAGTGGACTTACCTTTGCATTTGAACCCCAAATTTAAAAAAAAAAAAACTCCAAAAGGTGGTTTTCCTCCAGAGGGTAACAACTCCAGTGATTTCATCATTTGGATATGCCTGTCTTGTCCTTCATACTTTCTGTGATACCCTTCCCAAGGAGCCATAACCAGAAAGTGCAAAGTTAGGAGGCTTCTATTCAGTGATAGTTCAAGATGGAGAAGATAATACAAAACAATAGACCAGAGCAAAGTGGAACTGAAAAAGCCACAAAAGAACATTCCCAGCCAAAAAACACATCAATAGTAAGCTGGGTCTACAGGCAGGTGTTTATAATTTGGTTAGCAAACTCCTTAAATTAGCTCCTCCTCCTCCTCCTCCTCCTCAGATTCTCTATCAATGTTCTTAAAGAAATAGTAGCCATTGACTGAAACTCAGGACTGAAGGAATAAGGAATGCTACCCGTGAAGTCAAAGAAATATATAGCATTTGGGAATAAGTTGTGGAATCCCAAATAAAGTTGTGAGAATCTGATTGTATCCTCTTTCTCAAAATTGTTGCCATCAAATCCTAGGCTATGCTGCACAGAAAGAAAGCACCACTGAGGCTATTTTCACATAACCCACAAACTAGGCAACCAGATTTTAGAGGTTGCGTGAACCCAGTTAGCAATTCACGATGATATTCAGACCTAGACAACTCAATAGAGCAAACTATGATTTGGTTTGGATAAGCAGGTCGTATGAACAGTGCCAAGGAAAACCGAGGTTATTATAGTGTTTCTTTGCTCCTCTCTTCCTGCTCAATTTTCCCTAGTTTAACACTGTCCGGTTTTGTTGGGATTGTCATTGCAAGAAACTTTGGCCATGCCAAAGGGGAACTCTAAGTGTCACAACCCTGTCAATGACTAATTCAGCTTCAACCACAACAATACACGAGCACACAATAGATACAAACTTAATGTAAACCGCTCCAAACTCGACTGCAGAAAATACGACTTCAGCAACAGAGTGATCAATGCCTGGAATTCACTACCTGACTCTGTGGTTTCTTCCCCAAACCCAAAAAACTTTAACCTTAGACTGTCTACTGTCGACCTCACCCCATTCCTAAGAGGTCTGTAAGGGGCGTGCATAAGCGCACCAGCGTGCCTACCGTCCCTGTCCTACTGTCCTATTGTCCTCATCTATCTGTATTCACTTTGATTATGTTTATGTTTATACCTATACCTGCTATCTTGTACATGTTTGACAAACAAATAAATAAAAATAAATAAATTATTATAGTGTTTCTTTGCTCCTCTCTTCCTGCTCAATTTTCCCTAGTTTAACACTTTCCGGTTTTGTTGGGATTGTCATTGCAAGAAACTTTGGCCATGCCAAAGGGGAACTCTTAAGTGTCACAACCCCAACCCATTTCCTATTCCAAGTTGGGAAAAGGTTGCTTTGAACAACCACTCCTTTAATCCCCCATCTGAAGTAAACCTACCGGACTAATCCTAACAACCTGCATTAAGAAAACCTTGTCATTCATCCAAATTCCTGCTGGACTTGTACTGCTAGACGGCGAGAGAGCTTTATCCATTGGAAGGGGGGGATATTTTGGTTTTGCTGCTGTTGTTTGTCCTTCTGGCGTGCCAATTTTTTAAATTCCCCTCCCATAGGTCATCGCGCTTCCTGAGATTGTTCACATTAATGATTACAGCCAAAGCAACAATGCTGAGTTTTATTTATTTTTTTCTTTTAGCTTTGCAGACTCTCATTCCTATAATCAGGCATATCACAGGTCTTTATTAAAGAAGCCCAATTAGCTTGACCCTGACTCAAGAGATACACAAAAGCACTGGATCCTGGATCAGGTCATTTATTTATATGTCCCTATAAAGAATGGGAGGCCGTTTATTTTGCAAAACAAAAACACGAAAGGGAAATGTGAAACTTACAACTCTAAAAGTGAGAGTTGTCCATCACTTCTGTCCTTTACAGGATATACATCCTTCACTTACAACAATTCATTTACCGACCATTTGAAGTTACAACGGCACTAAAAAAAAGTGACCATTTTTTTACACTTATGACTGTTGTAGCATCCCCATGGCCATGTGATCAAAATTCGGATGCCTTGGCAAGTAACTCATATTTATGACGGTTAGCGGTGTCCCAGGGTCATGTGATCATCTTTTGCAACTTTCTGACAAGCAAAGTCAATGGGGAAGCCAGATTCACTTAACTTAATAACTGCAGTGATTCACTTACTAACTGTGGCAAGAAAAGTCATAAAATGGGGTGAAATTCACTTAACAAATGTTTTGCCTAGCAACAGAAATTGTGGGCACAATTGTGGCTGTAATTCAAAGACTACCTATATTCTGATCTATTGCTATTATTTCAATGCTAGTACATCTATAATTATTATTGCTATTGCAATGTTTCCTCAATACTATTATAGTTACCTATATACCGGTGAAATGCTCCCAGTTCGGCCCGGTCCGGGAATACCGGTAGCGCCGCCTGCCGGTGGTTTGGAGAACCAGTAGCGACGGCAGCACGAGGCTCCGCCCACCCGCCCGGATGCCGCCATTTTGGGGTTGTTGTTTTTTTTTGCATTCTAGGCATTCATTCTGCACAGAACGAGCGCTTCCGATCCGGTAGGGAAGGTAAGTAGATTTCACCGCTGCTATATACTATCAGTGCTTCTCATCCTTGGCAACTTTAAGATGTTAAAATTCATGCTATTCAGGTTAAACTCATTCTGGCTGAGGAATTCTGGGAGTTGAAGTTCACATATCTTCAAATTGCCAAGGTTAAAAAGCACTGCTCTATATGATTATTAATTGCTAATTACCATTACTGTTACTAATTCTGGGAGTTGAAGTCCACACATCTTCAAGTTTTCAAGATTGAGAAACACTGCTCTTATACTTTTACTGTTACTAATTCTGGAGTTCAAGTCCACACACCTTAAAGTTGCCAAGGCTAAGAAACACTGTCCTATATTATTACTCTTGCCAATTATTAATTATTATTACTAACTCTGGGAGTTGAAGTCCACAAATCTTGCCAAGGTTGAAACACTGCTCTATCTTGTTACTATTACACATTACTATTCCATATCAACATTTCCTATTTATTTTTTTCCCCCTTGAAATTTCTACTTTTCCTTCTATTAATGGATAGCGCATCAAGCTCTTTCACCTTTTCATGCTGGGTTTTCTCCTGCTAGGTCTCTGTCCATTTTTTTTCTCTCTCTCTCTTTGTCCCCAGTGGG